>BGPR01020029.1:0-28395 GCA_013235015.1 Araneus ventricosus
GAATTGTGAAATATAGAAGACTGGAAGATAGAAAAAATAAAAATAAATTTTTTAAGGACGTACATTTATCAGAAGTCTAAAAAGTAGAAAATAATGCTTTTATCAAATATCGGGGGTCAAAGAAAAAACATAAATGCGTGAGGCGCTGAAAACAGTGCGAGAAGGAAATGAAATCAGAATAAATAACAAAAGAAAGAAAATTCCTAAACATTCATTAAAAATCACAACATATGAATGTAATTTTGTCAGTGCTTTACCCTTTTATGTTTTTCTTTTGACCCGTAAACTTTTGATTGAAAAATTGGTTTTTACTTTTTAATACACATATAAAACTTTTTGTTCATGTTTATTTAATAAGAGAGTTCAAATGTTAATCAAATATGGAAAAAAAGAATATTCCGGCATTTTTTGTAAACAGAATAGATGCCTTTAATTTGTTGTAGCAAGTTTTCTTTTTCCATATTTGGCTGATACTGTAAAAGTAGGCGTTTTGATGTGTATTGAACTTAGATATTCGTGTCAGTACAGCGCCTGAACATTTCTTTTCTGTTTCAGTACATTTAAAAAAATATTTTCTTTAAAGTGAAATAAAAAAAATAATACTTTTACTGTAAATGACAGATTTTCTTTTTAAACTTTTGGCTGTTTTATTCAGGGGTTTCTTTGAGCAGCCCAATCGATTAATTACTCAACTATTACATTTCAAATTGAAACCCTGTATAAACTTAGCGAAGTGATAAATTTGCATTATGGAAACTTTTACTTGCCACTGCAGTAATTCTACATTTTGGTTGTGTGTCGTCACTAATTTTGTTAGAGTAACCTGCGAATTGAGAATAAAACTGCTTGAAATCTTTTAATGCAATTAGCAGTGCTTTCAATTTCAATATTCACAAGTTTTCTTCACATTTTTTATACATGATTGCCTTTTTCCTATAAAAGGTTTAAAATTGACTTAACCTCTGAATGAATTTTCACTCAATTTGATGACAACGCCACACTAAGTAATACAGTCGACGCTCGTTATAACGACCCTCTGCGTCCCACAGCAAAAGGTCTTTATAACGGGTGGTCGATATAGTGGATATAATTAAAAAATGTACACATGCACGCTCAGCAGTTCCGTAAAAATAGGCGATTTTTAAAGAGATTTCAATTAAATACTCAAATGATTTTTTATCATTGGCATTAAAAATAAAATTTTATCAATTAAAAATGTATTTCTGAAACAGATTTTAAAGTAGAAAATAAAGGGTGTTATATACTTACAAAACATTTATTCTGTAAAGAAAAAAAATCAGAAATGGTTGTTTGTATTTTCTGCATATGTGATTTTTGCAAAACATAATTTTCCATTTCAGTTAAACATGATAAATAATGTTCTGTATTTTCTTGCCTTTCAAAAAAAATTTTTAAGTCTCAATAGCACTTGAAACATTTTTTTATTCTAGGCTATTTTAATTTCCGCGCTGTGGTGAGTGGTAATGGGGGGGGCGGGGGGGGGAGGTGAACTGTAACATTGAAGGCTCTACATCTACGAAGCTTGGCAATACAATAATCAAGGTCATTTCAAGTTACACGTTTAGAAACATGTTCTTTTTGGGAAAATACCAGGAAGAGTGTCCTCTGAGTTCGGACGTTGTATTGGAATTAGACGACACTGTAGGGTCGTTATACCGGAAGTAAAATAACATAGAATGCATAGGTAAACACAGTTGGGAATTTTATCACTGGTCGTTATAATGGAATGGTCTTTATAATGTGCGGTCGTTATAACGAGCGTCGACTGTAACTTGTTTTTGTCCTTAATTTTTTGTTACTTAATATGGATAATATTATAAAAGTTCAGTATTGATTATCTTTATTGTTATAAAGTGTGTGACATAACGGATGTATTTTTTTAGGATACTGGGACTAAACTGGCGGACAATGTTTCTGTGCTTAAAATGGCTGTAAAATGCTCCCAAAGACCGTCTTGAAGATGAAAACTCATTCGGTTTGAAATTCATGAAATGAGTGACTCTGGATTAGATATGTTCGTTATAAAACAAATTGAACTGTGAATTACTGGTAAGTACCTGCGTTTCACATTTATGTGCATTCTTGGAATAATTTTCTGACATGAATTCTTCTTCTATACATTGACATTATTACTAAGCTTCGTTAATTGTTGATATGTTCTTCAGTTTTGCAATTCATGTTTCCCTCACTTCGAAAATTATATATTTTCTTAACAGAATTTTTCCGACGAATGAATCTGTTATGTTTTGAGAATGCAGTTCATAAGTGGGAAAATATTTCCCTTATTAAAACAACAACTAACAAGCAGGGATTAGGGAAAAAGTATTTGCCACTCCCTAAAAATTGCCAAAACACTTACCGTCACTGCATGTCTAAAATTGTTTCTTGGAGATAGGGAGCGGTTTAAGAAGTTTTATTTAAAATCGAATTCTGCACCGTTTTAAATGCGACGCACCAGTTGGAGGTGCGCGAAATTAATGTTGGTATTGGTAAAAAACACAAAAAGGAAGGGGGAAAAAAAAGTTGTAATTTTGTGTCCCAAGCTTTGTGTGAAAAGTAAACTTTAAGTCCAAAAGCCTATCCACGAGTACTGATGCAGTTAAGTCTGAAGTCTAAATCTATTCAACGAAATCAAGAGATTTTTCAAGAAACTGCAAAATTTCCAAAGCAAAAAAATTGAATGAACTGTGGACTAATTCTTCTGTACATTCGATTTTTAAAGAAAATATATGTGAATAATTTCTTTGTTCTGTGAAAGAAGAATAGTAAGAACTATTCTTCTTTTTAATTTTTACCTTCCACAAACACAGAGCTTGTGGAAAGAGTTTTCTTGTCTTATGCGTACATTAAGAACAAATATTGCAGTAAGCTTGACGGAGCTTCAGACATGAGATTATATCTGTCTCCATTTGAACAATTTTATAAAACTCAACTCCATGAAAACAAACTCAAGGAAACAACTGGCATCGAAATTGTATCACACTTGAATAGTTGATTATCACGATGAGTAATTGTTAGCTTTCATCATAACTTAAAGCGAAGTAATTTCAATGCGGTTTTCTTTGCTTTTGGCATTAAACTAATACTATTATAAAAATGGAATAAAATGTAAAATAAAAAAATTAACCTTACAAATGTTGTTAAGTTAATCCAGTCGTTTGATGCTTCAAGCTAACCTACCTTTTAACAGTATTAATTAAAACTTCTTAACGTGTTGATTGTGATGTACGAACATTGTCTGCAACATGACCATTATTTCTGGGTCACAAGGTATAGTTGCAGCATTTCCAAGTCATTCTAAAGCTTTGTCAGAATCCATAATAAATAATCCATAGTAGCAGGGATTTTGACCTTCTGGCCACCGATCGTCTGATACATTTGCCCATAAATCTTAAAACAAAATGGGCCGCGTCCTGGAACATGTACTGGATTTACTTGGACAGGGTCCATATCTAAGGCACCATTACTTTGACCAATGTTGTCTAAATTTTCAATTGTGTTGTTATTACGCTCAAGCAAAATTTTAAGTTCATCACAAACAACAACTTCTAGTAAATTAATCTTGCTCTTGTGCCAGCAAAGAGACGACGGCCCCTCTGAGACTGTTAAAGAAAAGAGTTTTGCATCACAGTGTCTGCAAGTTTTGTCCATGGGACCAACCAGGGGTTTTGTCACAGCGCAATCCTTTTGCAAAAGCCTTGTACAACAATAAGTCAACAGCAACTTGTCTTGCACTCGTTTTATTTCAGTGTCTATTTTCAGCCGTTGCAATGGTGAAGATCTGCTAATTGTAAATATCGTCGAGTTTTCTGTTGCCATTGCTTTATTATCTGTTTTCGGTTGAAGTTGATCAAATCTCCCAAAACGGGATGTTCTTTTAGAGTTTCTGAGGGTTGCAAGCCCTTGTTGTCATTGGCCAGACATCTGGTTTGTCGACAATCTTTTGGACCGAAGTCTCTCATTCACTGCTTCAAGGGTTCTTTTCTTCGACTTGATTTCAGATATTAAACAACAGAAATGATATATATTGTCACGAATAAGCGAAGAAAAATTCTAAATAAAAAAAGGTTTTAAAAATGTGGGTTAACTTTTAACGCAGGACTACATTCCTCCCATTGGAGTCTTAATAAGGAAATTGATTCACACGCCAAAACGGCACAAAACTTGGTATGGGAGATCCTCTATATCTCGGTAACTACATATGTTAAAAACATAACTAATGTCTTATTTTAGAGATAAAGGATAACAACATAAGTTACAAAAAACTTACTTAAACTTAAAATCTTACGAGAAACTTCGAGAAACAAAAGAGTCACGCGAGTAAAGTAATCCTACGCCTTTAACATCAGCGGATGTTTGAAAAGACAGCCTCCCGACATTTTTTTTAAAACGGCAACGACGTATAAGTTGCGGAGTACCGCGTCGAGTGAACTCTGCACCGCCATATCAAAATTTTGAATATGAAATCTTAATTTTATTTCGCCGAAAAGAGAACAAATTTTGATTTAATTTTAGGTAAGCGATTTGCTCTGTTAAAAAAAATATTGTTGTTAAGAAATTTTGAAAAATTCCGTTGAAACTATTTATGCGAAAATTAAAATTGTTGCAGATTTTTAAGTCCTAAACAGTAATAATTTTGAAATAACTTTTATTAAAGATAAAGAGATGCACGCACTAAACAGAGCTTTCTTTTCGCGTGAGCCGCTTTATAAAATCCAAAATACTTTCGAAAAATATCCAAATAAAAAATAATAACCGGAAATTTAGAGAAGCCATACAAAAAAATAATAAAAGCAAAATTATCCAATAATCAAACACTCGATACAAATAACACAGCACGGACGCTACTCAAACAACGCGATCGCTGTGATTATGAATTTTTGCTTATTAGTGCTGAAATATGTTGAGCAAATAAATGTCCCCCTTGTGTTTCCAGCACGGGTCATATGAATTAGATTAAATTGTAACTATAAAAATTTTCTTTTAACTCAAATTTCGAAACAAAGAATGCCCTGTAACGCAAAGTGAGTATGCTATCGTTGAAGTCGTAAAAATCCCATTCATTGAGAACTCATTCATCGCTGTAGGTTTTGCATTAGTTGAAATAAAAGAGACGTTTACAACTGAAGTAGTATATAGGATATATTAGAACCAAATTCCATTCTTTATACAGGGTTATTCCAAATTAATCACCCGGTTTCAAAATTCCGTATTTTCAAAAATAGACGTCACAGAATGATAAGTAATACATGAAAACAAAGGGAAAATATGGAAGTTTTATATTGTGAACAATGGATGGCGCTCGTGTGTTCTTCGTGAAGCTATTTCATGGAGCTTTTTTAAGCCGGCCATTCACTTCACAGATAAACTGGATATTTTGGAATACGAGAAGGGAAAAGCCATCAAAATATGTGGAAATGAGCCAAATGGCTTGTGGTAGTTGAATTCCGTCTGGACTGAAATTGGAACGAAAAACCAGAGGAACCCTGAAAGGAGGCTAGCGAAAAGAACAATGCCTTGTGTAGATTGAAGCCTCGCTTCGAGGGTAGCATAAATTAAACTCTGCGGCCTGGGGAAAATGGAAGAGCGATTGACAAGCAGCTGTTGAGAGGGAAAGAAGATCGAGAAGAAGAAGGTTCAGAGTTAGCGTCCTTTTAAATACAAGTGAATGGCGTGCCTGTATTTTTCGATTAAAATGGGTGGGGAAAAAACCGGGCTTAGGGACAATTGGCATGGCTATACTTCAAGTGAATGGCCGGCTTTAGAAGCTTTTCAGCGGCAGAAGTGATAATGGCGTCTACGAAGCAGAAAGCTTTTTGTGTGCTGTCGTTTGCGCGATGTGGATCTGTAATCACTGTTAAGCGTGAATTTCGTAAAAAGTACCGAATTAATCCACCTACAGTTCAGAGTATTCGAAGGTGGTATCATCAGTGTGGTAACAGTGGATGTCTTTGCAAAGGGAAAAGTGGAGGGCGACCAGGCATATCTTCGGAAAATGCCGAAAGAGTGAGAGGCACTTTTCTGCGAAGCCCAAAGAAATCGACTGTTTGCGCCAGTCGAGAACTGGACACTCCTCACCCTGCTGTTTGGCGAGTGTTAAGGAAAAAATTGTGTTACAAGCCATACAAATTGCAAGCACCGAGGCCTGGTGATAACGAACATGGATTGTCTCTACATGCTGGGGAAGTGGATGATATTTGCACCCGACTTGTTTGCAGTGACGAGGCCTCCTTCCATTTGAGTGGGAAAGTGAACCGTCATAATGTACGCATATGGGACTTAACAAATCCTCATGCCTGGATTAAACATGAACGGGACTCACCGAAAGGGAACGTTTTCTGTGCGATGTCCGTATCAAAGATTTGTGGACCATTCGTTTTACGGAAAAAACAGTCACTGGCAGCACCTATTTGGATATGTTGGAAATCTGGCTTTTCCGTCAGATGAAGGAAGATATCTCCAACTTCGTTTTCCAACAAGATGGGGCATCACCCCACTGGGCTACAGAGATTCATCGTTTCCTTAACACGGAGCTACCTCGCAGTTGGATTGGTCGAAGTGGACCAGATGACTTGATGTTACACAGCTGGCTACTCGTTGTGACCCCATGCGATTTCTTCCTTTGGGGGTTTGTAAAAGATAAAATTTATGTGCCACCATTACCCACAAATTTATATGAACTTAAACAACGGATTTCTGTAGCTGTACAATCGTTACCATTTACATACTTTCTTGGCATTATACGTGTAACTAAAGGAAGTTATATCGAACACTTGTAAAAAGAACTTCCATATTTTTCCTTTGTATTCATGCATTACTTATCATTCTGTGTCATGTATTTTAGGAAAATATAGCATTTTGAAATCGGATGATTCCTTTTGAATAACCCTGTATTATGTTTTATTTATTTATTTATTAATATTTTTGCCCAGTTATAGGAATCAGCATCACTGAATCAAAGGTCAAGGATTTTGTATCCAAAGTAAAAATAAAAAATTTTATCAACCGTGTGAAGAGGAGAAAAAAAAAAAAAACCCGCTTTGCTTTATTTGTAACCACAGAGTGGTAAGTGAAAACGCACCACTTACATTTTTTTTTTATAAACATGGCATTATAAATTTAAATCGGTCAAATAATACAGCTGGAAAAAAAAGGTAATTTTGATCAGTTTTCAATAGGAACGGATGATTGCACAATCTTTTTTACTATTGCGACATCCTTTAAGTAATTGCACCAGCCTCTTGTATAAAATATGATAAAATCTAGGGTAATGCGTTTTCATTGGCCACTACTGTTGAGCAGTGGCGTATCCAGGATTTGGTCTGGGTGTGTGTGTGTGGGCGGGTGAGGTATAAAAAGTTATGTATCGTCGTGACGAATGTCAAATCTTATGGCTTATGTAAACCAAAACACTTTAACTTTACCGACTTGACTCACCTGACAATAAGAATCATAACGAACACCACAATACTTTCGATAATTTAACAAAAAACACAATGAAATAACTAGCAAAAACATGTTTTTGACCTTGTCAACGCTGCAAATACGAGTGGAATGATTACAAAAGTGGGAAAACTTTCGAGCCTGTCAAAAGACAGGAAGAAATGTTTTCACTTTTCTTAAAGGGAGATTAAGAAAAGACAACTGTAGTGATTCTAAATAAAATAAAGAATCCTGGTCTAGCTCTGGGGGGGATGCAGCCCGCTAGCCCCCCCCCCCCCGGATTCGCCACTGTTGTTGAGTATTGTTTAGCAACGGATTCGGAAACCCTCCGCGCTTTTACGCAGGCCCCGGGCAGTTATTTTCATCAAAATAAGAGGGAAGTGAAGAATGGAAGGGTGATGTTTATATTTTACTGAGCCTGATCTAACAAAGAAATCCGGAAATTCGCCTGTATGACTCATTGCCTGACAACCCTTTCCGGTGAAAAATCGTCCAAAAGTGGTAGTCTAGGAATCCGTTACTGAACAGTAGTTACTGATTTTCCGCCTCTCTAATTAAAAAAGTCCTTAGTATTTAATTTATGAATTATTTTGTCTTTTTCTGACGATTATAATTTAACTGCCGATTGCTTGAAATTAATATTTGTTACTTTAAAAAGGTGATATTGTTGATTCTTAATTATTACGAGAAATGGATTTCCAAAATGAAATTCTTTGTTTCGTGATAATTTTAAGAATTCGTTCATGCAGCGGGGGTCTTAGCACAATTCTGCCGTTGTTAAATTTGAATTACTTATTCAGTTGGAATTTAAATTTTAATTATGGACTGTTACTTTACAGTGATTTAAATTGTATTTTATTTATTAATATGTATGGTATTCAGCCTTTATAAAATTTAATAAAACTATTCGAAGATTCTGGTTTAAAAAGCAGCCATTTGTGGAAACCCCCTTAACATTTATTTTCTCTTAAAAAGCAACGGAAATTCTGCTCGCTGCAATGCCGACATCTTTCTAAATCTTAATGTTATTCGGCTAGAATTTTTTTATAAGCTGCCCTATGCATCTGGCTTCCAAATAAAGAAAGAAAAATTATAGTACGTTTCGCACATGCGCACTAAAAAATTATGTTCCACGAATGCTCTTATTTACTCTAATGTTAAAGTATTTACTTCAAATTTTACTACAATGCTTCACTAACATATTGTCACGTATTGTGGAAGTTTCTTATAATTTAGTTGAAAACTCTCTATGTTATAAGAAAAAAACATGCGGAAAATTTGGGATTTTTTAAGAAAACCTTTATATCTTCCCGATGCGATCTTACATGCTATTTGTAACAAAATGTATGTAAGTACAAACAGGAAACAAAACCATTGATGGAAATTTCACAACATTGTCATCTTTTTGTTAAACGGGGTGAGCCCAAATCATTTTCTTCATCACTTTGTGGTCGGTCCCTTCGTGACCAAATCTTCACTATAAAATGTGAGTTCGGACGATTGTACTTCCCACGTCTTGTTGAGTCAATGCCACGTCGAGTTGCTGCTCTTCGCCGAGCAAAAGGAGGTCCCACACGATATTAGGAGTATCTCGTAACTTGTAGCACTTCAGTGTGCATTCATGTCAAAGTAACAAAGTGCTTTTTTTAAAATTAATGAATATCTTTCATTTTTATTAAATTCCGGAAATAAGAATTCTTTTTTTTATTTCAAAGGTTTTTAATCGTGACTTAAATTTTAGAGCGCATTAAAAAGTAATTACCTATATTAAATTGAAGATTACCTTACATATACTTTTTCCGCATTCCTATTCTGTTATGCTTACTTATAATAATATAATCCTTTTTTTTGTGCATTACATATATCTTCCTGTAGCGTCCAATCATTTGGAATGGCGTTCCAGGAATCGGTATTGGTAGTGGCATTTGAGGGCGTTTTTAGGCTGTCATGTTGAATTTACGACTGTCATAAATTATGCTCGACCGACCCGGCATGAGCCATAATATGGAAACTGATCTTTTTTTTTCTTTTTGGAGGTTTGCAGCGCTGCGTTAGTCTGTTTAATTTGTAGGGGAAAAACTAAAGTAAGAAAATATAAGGGGAAAAGTACAATTGCCATGACGCATGTCTTCATCATTAAAGGCGATCGATCAGACGTGGTTTCTTGCGAAAAATGGCTAGTACAAATGCAAGTATAAAATAGAGTTAGTGGGGAAAATGGGAGAATATGTTTGTTTCAGAAATGAGAAGGTAGTTCATTTATGACACACAAGTCTGTGTGATTTGGACGTGGCTAGTTAGAAAGTCTATTTTATAAGAACTGAAATTCGAAATCACTAAGAGAAAACAACTAACAGGAAAAAATACGTTTATGGGTGCAGATTAAAGATATTTTTGTTAACCATTCAATAAATCGATACATTTATTGTAATACACATCACTGCGTCTGTTTTATGAATTGCATTAATGATTAATGAACTTGAAATAAAATACAATTAAAATAAAAAAAAATGTATAAGCTTTGGAGGGGAAAAAATCAGCATAACATAAATTTTCAAAAATCTGCCACACCAAAGTGGTGCCAGCATTTTTTAGTTTTCTTTTTTCCATTAATTTTTATGCAAGATAATAATCATAAGAATTCTATTTTAAGTATAATCTTCCTCGCAGCGTTTTTGTATTTTACTAATATGACTAGTCTTTTAGTCTAGTATAATTCGTCTTTTAAGTTATCAGAGTCTGATAGCATGCATATAATGCATGGCTTAAAAGGTATTCAGAAATTATGCTTACAAACTACATGCCTTCAAAGTATGTAAATTGTACGATTTCAAAACTAATCGAAATTGCAAGACTTTAATTAAATCTATTCTTATAAAAGGGCAATGTTTGTGTGCGGTGTCCAGACGAATCTATCGCACTTACAACCTTGAAATTTAGCACACAGGTAGTCGTAATGGTGACTGAATGCACCTCGAAGCCGGAATTTTAAAATTTAATCTAGAAACTTTTTACTTAATATTTTGTGTTGTTTTAGGTGATTTTTCGCGCTCATTTCTCATTAGCATGGCTTCGAATAATTGTACGAAAAAAACAGTTACACCATCGGAAAGAACAGACGATTTCCGTTCTAATGAAGTTTGTTTCGTACGTATAACATAATTTACTGAATTTTCAGAAATTTTTGAAAAATGGTCACTTTTATGGTAATTTTTAATAAGGATTTCTGAAAATTATCGCATCTGATGTTCTAACATCTCTATAATTTTCATTTTTTTTCAGCTTATAACTGGAACGTTTCTGTCGGATTTAAAACTTGAACGATTAAAATACCTTTTTTTTCGTTTTTTTTAATTGATTTTTCCCTGATCTTTTCAAACAGTTTTCTAGCTAACGAGATTTAACAGCGAGAGTTTCTCCGGACGATCCCAGAATGCATTGTTGCACTTTCAGTGGCTGGTGCGTGACCTTCCTCGCGGCAGGTGACGTCATATGCTTTCATTCCCAGCATGCATTTCTACAATCCGATTCCTTCCGACAGGTAACGTCATTACATTCGCGTTATTGTCGAGAGGAAAACGAAGCGGGCAAACTCAATAATATACACATTTCTGTTTTGATAAATGTCATTATCGCAAAGAAAAATAAGCGGGAAAATCAATAATGTGTACCTTTTGCTTTGATTTTGTTTTCGAAACTTTTTCGCGTCATTCTGGGGATTTCCCCCCCCCCATTTTGTTGAAGTCCTGATTCCACGGGCAACGCCGTGCACGTAAAAGAGGATAAATTTCCATGTAATGAATGCACTTTTAACGGAAGAAATCAGATATGTTCATTTATTTAAAAAATTAAATCTTCTCTTTTTAATGCCTTATATATTAGATCATGAAATTAAATAATCCAGAAGCAAAGAATAATCTTTGAGATGACATCATTATTACTTCTGTATGTGATTTTTTTTAAAAAAATATTTATATGAATGATTTCTTAAAAATATTAAATGATTTCTAATTTAAAAGCATTCCTTTTTTTTTTCTTACGCTTTTTGACAGAAAATATATGGTTGTTTTTAGTTATGGTTTCATATTATTAAATAGATTTTCTAGAAAAAGGAAAGCTTTTTAGTAGTTTTAGATTAATGATTATATGAATCCGTTGTACTCCATTGATATCTGGATAATAATCAGTATTCATGAATATTTCATACAACTTTATTTCCTTTTCCATATATGAATGAGCATGAAAGATAGAGAGGAAAAGCTTATAAATCGATTCACATTATTCTGGATGCGAGACATAATGATAAGAATTTTAAATCCAGTCGTGAAAAGAATTTTTTTTTCGTACTTACCATTATGGTAGTTTTTATTAAATTAAACATAATCAATAAAAATCCCATTTTGTGGGAAAATAAAAACATAAATGTTCCAGCGAACAAAAGACTTGTCTTTACGTAGATGTGTGGTTTTTTTTAAAAAAAATTAAATTCGCCATGAAAATTGTAAGCTATTTGGCATTACTTTTATAGTCATTTAAAAAGTAATTAAATTTTGTATATTTTGTGGAAGAAGAGATAGCTGGCTTAGAATTGCTGTATTTAACATAAAGATTGCTTATTATTTAGCAAATTACCCGATTTCATTCATTTCGTAACGTACTTTCATTACATATTTTCGCCCTTCATTCGAGAGATTACCCGTCAAATTTGACGTGTTTAAATAGATATATATGCGAGAGAAATGTTTAACATTGATTGAAAACATTTTTATTTACATATTTCTTTATTCAAAAAACCTCTTGGTAAACAACATTCAGTGTGAAGTATTTTTCGTTGTTTAACAATTTTCCTTGTACTTCAGATGTCTTTGTGTAAATTTTAACTTTGCCCAAAAATATTATCAAATTACATTATCAAGATTGCAATAAATAATCATATGCATCGTGGTGTCCAAACTATATCACGCGCATGATATACCACTGACGTGATTTACTACTTTCTATTGAAAAACGGAAATTAATTTGAATTATATGATTAATATAATTTAAAATTTCTCGGGAACTATTGATCATAGCGAAATAAATTTTATATCAATCGGTAGAAAATTTTATTTCACTATTTTAGAATATTAAATTTGAAATTAGAACGATAATTACTCTTTTAAATTTAAAATTACTCAAATTTAGGTGCTCTAACAATGAAATAATGCTGTTTAACGTTTCGCAGTGCTATGGCTCGAATTTTATTGTTGGTGACGTCAGAGCGTTACCGGATCAGTGAGAGACAGATCTGGGCAGTTATATCAGTAATTTGGAATAATTGCTCATAAAGTTTTGTCTGTTTGAAGCTTTACTTTTTAGTCTCTAGCTTCTGTTGCCTTCTAGTTAACTATTTAAACTTTTCTTCCGTCATCTCTTCATGACTTCAAAATTACTTCGTGTGATTTGATGCCATGAAGTGCAGATAAATATTTTTCAATTTAGGAAGAAATAATTCGTGTAAAAATTATTTTGCTTCGTGATAGAAGACATTACATACAATATTTGCTTATTATGCTTAACATTTAGGTGCATATTCATTTACACAAATCAGATAAAAGTATTATTTTAATGAGTTTTTAAAAGTAAGTTTCCTTTCTTGCGTAAAAATGTTGTAAGAATATTTCCCGTGTCTATAATACGGATTTTAATGTGCCCGCATTCTTTGGAAAAGTTTAAAAGTGGAAAAGCTTCTAAAGGCATTTTTAAGTCTTTGAAATTTCATTTCATAAGGTGCACACTGAAATTTAACTTTCTTTTTTAGAGTCGTTTAAAAAATGACCTTAATGAATTAAAATTTGGAATAATTAAAATCTTTAACAGTAGTTAATAGAGAACTTCAGTTGTAGAAGCTATTATTTGTCCCCGACTCTTAGCGTCAGATACATTTATCTAAATATTCTAAATTAAGTTGTACTAATTAAATTATCAAATTGGCTTACTGATTCATTATTTTCTCGCTCCTCTTCTTCTTATGCAAATCGTCTTAAAATATAACAAAGAGTGAATTTGAGAATTTTTATGATAGAATTCTCTTTTGAACACACACAATTTCTGCTTTTATGTTTTATGCGTATTGAATAATTTTTCTTAAATGCCTCATAGTTTCTCCGTATATGGATTTCATGTGGGTTTCATACACTATATTGCTGCTTCTTCGGCATTTTCGAACCTTCACGTTCGTGCTGTAGGGAGTTGCAAAAAATCAAGAAGAGAATTCAGACTTCAATTACCGGGTAACAGATTTATCATCCAATTCCAACAGAGCATTAGGAATTCGAAAATAGAAAACATCATCTCTGAATCCTGACCGAGTCTTCCTCTCAAATACGAACCAGATATCGCAATCAAATAAAAAATTCGAAATTCACGGAATTCTCATACCCATAATAACATTGATTATTATTTTATTCTCCGATGAACTGAAGCTGTACGAACATTTAATAAATAAATAAACAAACGACCTCTCTTGGCTCCTGTTCTTAGGTCTTTGACCTTGATATGCATTCATTACTTTGTTACACCCACACGTTTCTGGATCATGACGCTTCCATATTTCGTAAGAATATGGAAGCTTCCATTTTTCAGTAAGAATTTTGCAATTTCAGTACCCAAAATGACATATCTCGTTGCAGCAGTTCCGCTGACAAATTTCTTTCATTATGAAATTCTAACAAATTCTTTCATACTTCCACTTCTTTAAAAAAATAAAATTAAAAAAAAATACCTGAAATTTGTGGCAAAAATTTCTGTTTTCCTGTAGGTCTCATGAAAGTTGTTCTTTTTAATACCGAGAACGCAATTGTTGCTTGTCATCCGACCATGGTTCAAAATTATGAGGTCTGCCCCCCAATACTTTTTAGAAATGCATTATATGGTTGAAGTAGTGCTCGCTTACGAAGAACTTTTTGCCATTTTCTCGTAAGATTACTGTAACGTTGGCAGGAAAATTGCTACACGCATTTTCTAAGCTTCTGTAAAATTTGATTGTGATATCTATAAAAGCTCTTACATGCTTTAGAAATGGATTCAGTAGTGTAATGAATTTTCTTGTAATTGCTTTCTTGAGATCACCGTGCCGTCCATGACATGCTGTTTTGTTAATGCTTTGATTTCCTTGATTTGTAGTGATTCTTGATAGTGAATTACTAATTACAACTGTATCTTCATGGGTCGAACCTTTGTGATTTTAATTACAGGGCTGCCTATATAAAAGCTCGATCTATGAATTTCGAAACATTCGCATTTCAAAATTTTAGTCTCTTAATTTAATATTTAGGTCTATCTTATATAACGTATAAGTTTAGAAAATATTGAAATATGGGACATACGCATTTCGTTCAGAATAAATACAGTTGACTTTAAGTAATTTTTTCGTGTTTTAAATATCATTTATGAATGCTTTCGTCTTCATTATTCCTGATGTTTTGCATTTTTCATTGGTCTGCCGCCACGTTTCAGCTTTCTAAAGCCTTGTTCCGAATTTGTGCCTCTACCTCGGAAACAAAGTGGACGCATTGCCTAATAGACGCATCTATTGTTTGCACAATTTATTTGGTCTACCATTCTCTTTCGTAATCCCGTCGCTCAGTCGTCGTAATTACATGCCGGTGCATTTTCAGTTGCATGTTTTGCCATCTGACCTCATTTTCTGGACCCGACGTTGTCTTCTCTAGTTTAGAGCAAAACCTAAATCATTAATAATTTTGCCGTAACTATTGTTTCCTGTAGTCTTTGTTAATACTCTCGTAAAAATTGTGTAACATGTGTAGGATTGAGTTCGTAAGATTTTTTTTAATCGAATGATTTGAATATCAGCTCATAAAAATTGAAGTAAATTTTGAAATATGAAGATTCTTTCTTCAAGGGTTTATGTACTTAAAATCGATTGTTTTTTATTCAGCGGCGATTTGTTTCTATCCATTCATATAAAATTTTAACCCTCTGTCGGACGCAACTGATCTATTAGGTACACCTCTCTTTTTGTAATGCCTTATAATACTGCCCCTATCGGAAGCTATACTTAGGGTTACCATAATTTTTTAGTTGAAATCCGGACGCGCCGGGGAGGAGGGAGGCTGAAGGGTCTTGGGAGGATGAAAGTTTAGTTTAAAATTCTAAAAGCTGCCTACCAATGACCCTCTGTCAAGAAATTAATCTTATTTTTATTCAGAATTGGTAAGAATTTATTCAAATCAATTTGAACATCAAAAAGATCCTACCTTTTCTGTCGACCCGGGGAGAGCTTGCGCCGAATCTGCAATAAACTTTGTTAATCCATTAGATTGAATCACACACGACGGAATAAGACATGCTGAATCATGCTTCAAATAGAAAAAGCATTATATTGACTGAATTACACGTAAATCACAACAGAATTAACACAGGTACATGAAGCTAGAAGAAAAGATTAGAAGAGAGCAGTAAATGGCGTAAGTTTCAGTTCCACATCAAGAGTTTTAGTTTCAGTTTCGAGGTAAGCCGAAACGCCCTCTGGAAGAGCAAGTCCGGACTTGATGGAAAGTCAGAAAGTCACGTGGTAGAGGGTAGTTCAGTCTGTTTTGAACACCCTCTTTCATAACGCAGGGCGCAGAGTTTGAAGATGTGAAAAAACATTTAAGGCGTCAGAACTCAAAGAAGATGCAATTTTTATTAACGTTTGGTAACTCAAGATTATAATAATGAAAAACAGAATTCAAATAAAACTGCCAAAACATTTTTGAAGATCCGGACATGAGCTTGAAATCCGGACTATGGTAACCCTAGCTATACTGTTCTTCTTCTTCTTTCTAATCCTTGTGATCTGAATCGGATCAAATCCATGAGGTCTTTCGCCTTCATCACCTCCAAAACGAAATCCGGTTGCTTAAGCAGGTCATCATACACCAAGGCAACACAGTCAAGTACATGTTGCGGAGTGGTCTCAATCATGTTGCACTTTGTGCAGATATTGAACTTCTTATCACCACGAGAGAACTGAGGGTTTTCAAGTGACCGGATGATGAGCGAGCCAAATCTGTTTGGTCTTTCCTATCCCCCTTAAAATGTATAGTAGCACCCGGGCATTCACTGCAATACCATGAATGAGCTGGTGGATGCCTCCAAGAAATGCTAACAAGGGCCTTTCTTCTTGAGTATAACTCAAGGTAGGTCAAGGGTTTTACATATGCCTGAGGCATGGTAGTACTTTCTTTATCAAGACTATCAGCAATATCGTTATATTTTAAATTTACATGTGATGGTATAGCTATACTGTAAACTTGAATAACGACAAGGTGAATATTTATATCCTGGTATTGAAATTTCTAGAAACGTACTTGTAATAAAGAATACAAAACATTCACTCTATGAAGCTGATCATTTACAGGTACTGTCAATCAACCTTATTGTTTTGCCATATTTTGATTATCTACATAGACTGGGAAATTGATCCGATACGCTGGAAAAACAACTTAATATAACCATAATAGTTCGGTAGGTAATGTGAATTGTATCGATTGGCAGAAAAACAATTTTTTTATGTCTTACTTGCTAGAGGTAGTTTTAAAGTATAACGCAGAATTTACGTCATATCCTGCTCTTCAGCTGGCGATCTTAAAGACTTTCTTAATATTAAAAAGTAAGACTTTCTTAATATAAAAAGTAATCTTAAAATCTAATGTAATGTAGTAATCTAAAAGTAATGTGTGGCAACAGTTGATTCTGAATACTATTCATTGTTAGCAGATGGAAAGGTTTGACTACATCACATTTATTATTGCCTGAGATTTTTTTTGTACATTTCTGCTCTAAAGACGTTTGTTCAAAATCTTATAATTTTAATTTCATAATGAATATTTCTTCTTGAACAGAAGTATGGGATGAAGAATGATTACAGTTGTATACAGTTTTAAGCTAAGTGTATTTTTACTTATTTTTTTTAGATACTTTAGTAGTAGTACGCACACGGCGTTGCCCGTGGAGTCAGGACTTCGACAAAATGAAAATGGAGGGGGGGGGGGGAAAAAAGCGCACAATGACACGAAAAAGTTTTGAAAACAAAATCAAAGTAAAAGATACACAAAGATTTTCCCGCTTATTTTTCTTCGCGATAATAACATTTGAACTGTAGGAAAACAGTACAGAGTACCAAATTAACCGATATTTTAGAAAAAGAAAAAAAATTAGGATTTAAAAGATTGATTCCTATAAACCAGGTAAAATGTTAAAGAATGAAAACCGAATGAAATTTTAAACGATTTCAAATCGAACAATACGCCTCGAAAGATACAGACAAACATAATTTCTATATTATTTAAATATATCCAAAATGAATCAGGAAAAAAAAAAAAGATGAGATCTTCCACTTCAGATTTAAACTTTGAAGCCATATTATGTAAATAGTTTCTTAAAGTCATATTTAATTTTTTCCAGTCTTCTGTAACTAAAGATATCAGCCATATGCTCGACTATCAAAAAGTATAAAAACTAACAAATTAAAAGAATGATCTGCCGGCGCGACGATCGTACTGCAAAACCTGGTTGAAAGCAAAGGGATTATGACGTCACGTGGATTCGACGAAATGCATGTTGAGAAAATACGTCACGCGACCTTGATTACGAAGAATCGTAAAGCGAATTTTGAAGCGAAAATTTTTTAACACTTAAGGGGAAAAAATTAATTAAAATTCAACCAACTGTCCAATTTTTATTGTTCTTGTTTTAAATCAAGGAGAAACGTTATATTTATTACTTCAACAAATTTCAAATTGGTAACAAAATTAGAACGTCGGATGTGAGAAATTGAAATTCAAAACAAAATTTTTTAGTGTTAACCGACTATTTTTTAAAAAATTCTCAAAATTCAGTAAATTACGTTAGAAATTCAAAACAAACTTCATTAGAAAGAAAATTGTCTGCTCTTTTCGATGGTGTATCTATTTTTCTTCCTACGATTATCAAAACCTATTTTATTGAGAAATTAGCGGGAAAACTACCCAAAATAACACAAAACTTTAAATAAAAAATTTTCTAGATAAAATTTTAAAATTCGGGCTACGAGGTGCATTGAATCACCATTACGACTACCTGTCTTCCAAATTTCATGGCTGTAAGTGCGATAGATTTGTCTGGACATCGCGCGGGTGCACACACACACACACACAAGCATTGACTTTTATAAGTATAGACTCTTTCTAACAGAAGCCAAGTTAAAATTGTTTGATGGAATTTTCTACATAAAAATTTAAGCATCAAGTCTGAAGTTATGGTTATTTTAATTTAGAAAAAATTGCAGAATTAGGCGAATTATCAACTCATCATAACGAACAACTCTCTTCCACCCTCCTCAATCCTTATGTAATTAGAGGAGAAAATGGCGAAAAATTTTTCTTCCCTTGTGTCTCCAGACAAAATCTATATTCGCCTTCTAACTTACTGACAGGATTTTTTTTTTCTAACAGCAGTAGTGGAAATCTTTATGAATAAGTGTGAGGAATATAGAAAAAATAATTTTGAGCGAGCATATTTATTAATCAATTAATTAAAAAATCTTTATAAGTTTTCTTGGCTCGTTTCTTTCTGCTAATAATTTTTTTCGATTTATGCACGGGGATTTTATAGAAATTACTATATAGGAATTTTATTTTTGGTTCAATTTAATTAGATTAATTCTTCATTCCTCATTATATTTCATTTTCTTTGTGCAAAATGTTGATTTCTGTAAGTTCGAGTATCCTCCTATGAAAGAGTTCAAGTTTTTCTCTTTTCTCTTGACAATATCTAAGCTGATTTTTTAAAGTCTTCTCGAAGGAAGGAGAAAAAAGACTTTTTACATAAGGACATCCGATTCCGACTGCAATAATTACTTAGTCATAATCTATCGCTATTTGCACACCGTTTTCTTTTGTAGGACCAAAGATTTTTTAAAAACCCAATAAGTAGGAAAAATTTCAAGATGTATTTTTCTACTTTTAATTCATTTTAGTAAGAATCGTTTATTAATTTTAATACAAGTTTGATATATTTTGTAGTTCTATTTTCATCAAAATTAATCAGGAGAATAATCTAGATATAGAATGATGGGCCATGTATTATTTTTTTCCCTGAAATATTTTACTTCGTTATTATTTTCCGTTATGAGATGTGATACAGTTTTCATTTTTGGACTTTTTTTTCCCCCTCGCCAAGTTTGTAACTGCTCCAATTATTTTCTCACAATTTTTACACCTATCATTCCGTCCCTCATAGTTTTCGGTGCCGGCATCCACAACTGTCGGGCGCCTGTTTCCTGTTCAGTTTTTATTGCTGAGTTAGTATCGATCCTCTTTGCAATTTAATAGAAAATTTAACCTTCTGCTGCGCGTTGTGTTTTTTTTATCTATCCGGATAGCATGCGAAAATTTGAAAAATCTTCGATTCTGTACGAAATCATTTTTCAGAGAAAGTGCCACGTGTTTATAGTTAAAGAACAAGTGTTTAAATTTAGGCATCATCAATTAATTATTTTAACAAAAGACAAAAAGTCCTTATGCTGTTCTAAATTAAGTGCGAAAATATGTTACTTTATCTTCAAGTAGAAAACTTCTTTAACTACAAATTACTATAATCATTTTTATGAAAATTGTTTAAAATTATGGTTAGGGTAATTTTTGTTGTTACTGTTGTTGTTTAAAGGTTGCCTAGATTGGACCACAAACGGTTGCTTAGATAGGACCATGTAAATCAGTGGAATTATTATCTTAAACTACTGGAATAACTCGGAGCAGTTTCCGCTAGTAGTCCTCATAAATTGGAATTGGAACGAGTTAAAGCAAATAATAATAACAATAAATAAATAAAAGGAAAAAATATTTTTCTTTTAATTGTGCTTAAGGAAATTGGAGGTCCGATCTGGGCGCCCAGTGGTCCAATATAGGCAATCGGTTTTCTTGATTAGACCGATGACACATTTTTCTAAGCTGCTCCCCCCCCCTCTAATTTAAAGTGTATTTCATAAAAAAAAAGTTAATTACATAGTTCTGAAGATAAATAAATAAAAAAAATATATTTCTTTTTTTTATTACTTCTCCATCAATGTAAATTTTAAAAAACGTCTAGGTGGTCCAAATTCGGTGATTCTCTCCTTCAACAAAAATGAAACTTTTATATATGTATTAAAAATTTGTATCCGGCCAAAACTTTTGAAAACTAGGGAAAGTTTGAATTCTTTTCCCAAAACTTACTGTGTTTCTAGAAAGTATAAAATGGGGCTATAAACCTGTCATTTCATAAAACCGGGGAGATAAAATTGATTTTGATTTGAAACTAGGCAGATTTGTTCAGCTGTGAAGACTCCAACCATAACTAAATTATTTTAATAAGATTATCAAAGTAGCTGATGTCGGAGAGGGATGAAGGTTATTTTTCATTTTGTTTTTTATGCAGATATAGAAGTACAAATCAGCTACTTTCATGAAAATTTGACTGTCTATTTAATGATAATTTTTCTTATGGAGTGGAATGGATTTTTTATGGACTTATAAAATTGAAAATAAATTGAAATTTATTTGAAAATAAAAAAATCTTCACCAGGACACTAATCAAACTACAAATCATATCCGTGGATGCTATTGTTAACATATTCTTAACGACACACTAACAAATTGTGAAATGGGTAAATAAATGCCTTACTAAAAAAATTACTTTGAGGCTTCATTTTAATCCAAGCACTATGTTACTATGCAAATAAATTTTTAAAAAATGCCTAGAAAAGCACAAATCAAAACTATTAAAGAACTGTAATTAATAGGACCCTTGATATCAAATTACTGTGAGGAAATTCGACAATAAACAAAGCCCTAAATCAGGACAGAGCATACATTCTTTCTTCTTCTCGTGGTATATCTAGAACTTTGATTAATAAATTAAAACTGAAAGCATTGTATTCATAAAACTGATATGGATACGCGGAGAAAAATGAATAAGCAATTTTTCATGGTATTGAATTTATTAAGGAATTGGGGGAGAGACTGATAAAGTGTATCATTTGAGAAAAAGTTTAGTGGAACTTGATTCCTTTGTACACAATGAAGAGTAGTTTAAGTACTTCTGTATGGCCTTGACATAAATGAATGCAAAAAGTAAAAGTGCGTCCTTATTGTTTCATCTACCGAGAAAGCCAGATGTTACTTTCTATCTGCAAGATACGTAGATATGAACATTTCTTTTACCTTTGGTGCTGTGAAACATGATATAACAAATAAAAAGATATGTCATAGCCATTGTTTATAGATAAATTATGAATATGAAGTTCGAGGTACAGACAAAATTGTATAGTGTTTGCCTCTTCCCTGTAGTGTTATCCAATTAGTCTAATTAGCCTATTTAGTCTATTAGTTAATTCAGTTTAGCTTTTACTTTATGATGAAACTATGCTGATAAGAATCGATTTTTCTATATAATATAAATAATATATAAAATTTTTGTATATTTTTTGATTTTTCGAAATAAATAATTTCAATGTGTGTGCCAAAGGTAAAATATATATATATATAATAAGAATTTTTGCTTAGTTTGTAGATATATATATATTCGGAAAAATGTTACAATGCATTTTATATTTATTTTTAACGTAATTAGTTTTTTTTTTTTTGCTGTTGAAACTTAATATAACTTTTGCTAGGTGATCTTTTTTTCTGAAGAAGAATTTCTAATTTTAATAACAAGATACTGAAAAAAAAAAACCCGCGAGCGTGTCTAGTTTATTCAGTTGGCTTTAATATGCCTTAAAATTACCAGATTAAATTTAAAAATATTGGTTTTTTTTTTGTTATTTCTTGAAAATGCGGAATATATTTTGTTTTCCTGCCACAGGTGGAATTTTTGATTGATTCTTTTTTTTTCAATTAAAGTACTGTGATTTTAAAAAATGTCAAATTCTGCATTCTTCTTTCAAATTTAAAATCTGAATAAATATCATATTAAAAAATATTTGTTGTCCAATTATTTTTGATGTTGGGCTGTACAATAAATAATATCCACTTCATACATACGAAGAAATTAATTTTCATCCTTCACGAACTTATCTTTTGCCAACCTTATTATCTATACTTATAAAAGTCAATGTTTGTGTGTGTCCAGACGAATCTGTCGCACTTACAGCCATGAAATGTGGCACACAGGTAGTCGTAATGGTGACTGAATGCGCCTCGAAGCCGGAATTTTAAAATTTAATCTAGAAAATTTTTTATTTAATGTTTTGTGTTGTTTTGAGTCATTTTTGGCACGTTTACTGCTGTAGTATCTTTTCTAATGATCGTTGAAAAACAATCAATGCACCATCGGATGGAACAAACAATTTTCGTTCTAATGAAGTTTGTTTTGAATTTCTAACGCAATTTACTGAATTTTGAGAAATTTTTAAATAATAGTCACTTTTATGGTAATATTTGATAAGGTTTTTTTTCAAATTCTCGCACATGGCCTTCTAACAACTCTATAATTTATGTTTTTTTTCAGCTTATAACTGGAACATTTCTGTCGGATTCAGAACAAGAACGGTTAAAATATCTTATTCCGTTTTTTTTTTTTTAATTAATTTTTCCCTGATCAGTTCAAACAATTTCTTTGCTAACGAGATTTGACAGCGAGTGTTTCTCCGGACCATCCCAGAATGCATTGTTGCAATTTCATTGGCTGGTGGTGACCTTCCTTGCAGGAGGTGAAGTAATATGCTTTTTACAATCCGATTTCTTCTGGTGACGTCATTACATTCATGTCGCTGTCGAAAATCAATAATGTGTATCTTTTGTTTTGACTTTGTTTTCAAAACTTTTTCGTGTCATTATGGGCATTTTTTCCCCATTTTGTTGAAGTCCTGATTCCACGGGCAAAATTTTGTTTTTAAATTTGCTGCGTCCGACGTTCTAATAACACTATTATTTCCAATTTTTTTCAGCTTCTAACTGGAATGGTTCTGTCGTATTTAAAACAAGAACGGTTAAAATATCTTTTCCCGTTTTTTTTATTAATTTTTTCCTGGTCAGTTGAAAGATATTTTTATCTAGCGAGATTCCTCCCGCGACACTTTTCCGCAAGGTTGGCTGGCAATTTCATTGGCTGACGTTGCAGAGCGCAGGTGATGTCATAACATTCAATTGAATGACAACCGATTATTATCTTCGGCAGTTTCTGAACGTGTTTATTTGTCTCGCATATTTTCGTTGCTGTATAATAATGATTTTCACTTTGCTATTTTTTAATATTGTTTTGGATTAACGTACTCTGTACTGTTTTACTACATTTAAATTTCATTATCGCGGAAACAAATAAGCGTGAAAATCAATGTTTATCTTTTGTTTTGATTTTGTTTTCAAAACTCTTTCATGCCACCCTGGGCGGTTTTTTTTCTCCATTTTGTTGAAGTCCCGATTCACGTTGCGATTTTTTTAATATTGTTTTAAATTAACGTACTCTGTACTGTTTTTCTACAGTTAAATGTCATTATCGCGAGGGGGAAAAAAAGCGAAAAAACAATAATGTGTATCTTTCGTTTTGATTTTGTTTTCAAAACTTTTCCATGTCATTGTGGGCTTTTTTTTCATTTTGTTGAAGTCCTGATTCCACGGGCAACGCCGTGCGCGTACTGCTAGTGCTTAATATAATTAACTGCTGCAAGTATATTAAAATATGTGTTTTTGCTTAATTAGCGAAGGAAAAAAACCAGAAATCATACTGTGAAAGATTGTCATTTCAAAATATTGAAGAAATCTTAATAAAATCACTTTTGTTTCGTGCGGAGAGAGACATTTGAAAAAATACGATATATTAAAAAATGACGAGGCAAGCGAAATAGAGAAGAATTCATAAGAATTCTCACTATTTACTCATACTAGCAATACTTTTCAATAAAAAAGCGTTTAAAAAAATATTTCTAATGTTCAGCAACGGATTTCAAGACTACCGCTTTTGGACGATTTTACACCAGAGGGGTGTCAGGCAATGAGTCATATGAGTGCATTTCCGGAGTTCTTTGTTCGATCACGCTCAATAAAATGTGAACATCACCCTTCCATTCTTCACTTTCCCCCTATTTTGATGAAAATAACCCCGCCGAGCCCATGCGCAAAAGCGCGAAGGGTTTCCGAATCCGTTGCTAAACAATATCTCAGTGGCTATTAGTTACGTTCATTTTTGATGTAGAATACGCATTTGGTCCCACCTGTTAGGAATTTTTTTGTTTTTATTTGTTACTAATTTCTTTTAAGCATGGCATTGATTACTAAGCAACATGTGTTGGAATATATATATTTTTTGTACTTTCGTTTATATGTTACTAGCTGCCTTCGGCGACCAGCTTGTTCGCCGGGAATATAATTTCAACTGAATCTCTTATACATAATTTGATATTCATGATTCCCTTACCAAAGTCATTTGAAATTTTAAATTGTGATGCATTCTTTTCTAGTGGCCTTGCACCTGTTTTGTTCATTTTCTGCGTGAACGTCCCTAATGGAGTCAAATCGCTGTCCATGTCATGTAATATCTAATTGCACGTTGTCGTGCTAAATACGCGTTTGATTTCAATATTAAAATTTCGCGACACATTTTACGTCCAGCAGCATTTTAACTGTATTAAAACCTACTCATAGAAAAGAATTGAAACATCTTTCAGCGTATTGGATGCATTTCCTAATATACTAACTATCTTAAAAGACTTTGCTTATAAATTTCAGAGTAAAATTGATGAAACAAAAAAGAAAGTAGATTGCCTATCTTTCAACAATGGGTGAGAAACGTGCAAATAAATATTTGTTTAACACGCTTAAACAAATATTTATTTGCAATTATATTTGTTAAAAACGGTTTGAAAATTGTACAGCAACTTAATTCATATAATTTGAAAAGTATTTTTTGTACTTTCAGATAGTGTAAAAATAATTTTTGTACTGTAATATTTTCGAAACTTATTAAGGAAAAACGCCAAAATTCGCTTAATTTTTAATTAATTAAAGTTCTAATTAAAATTTCAGAAAAAAAGGTCTTCGAGGTGCTCATTCCCATCCTCCAAAGTATGTTTGTGCCAAGTTTCGTCGCTCTAGGTCCAGTGGTTTTCTCTGCAAAGCGCCAACACACGCACAGGCACACATTCTCCTTTATTATTAGTAGAGATAGAGATAAGTTTGTAATTTTGTGTTATTCATACAATGAGATAATCTTGAAAAATATATTTAGAAGATTTATGTGAAATACAACTACTAGCTTTTCAACTTTAATAACTTTTCCATTTTTTGAATATTAAGGCAAGGCAGGATTATTTCATATTCTTTTAAAATTTTCAACTAATTCATTTTGCTTCAACTTTTTAAAATCTGCCTTTCATCATCCTATGCTCATATATTTTGCTTAATAACATCGAGTCTTTTTAAGATTACTTTTTTGAAATGCAGATACTTTTTACGAACTTTATTAGCATTTAAATAGATTTAAAAATGAAAGTGTAGGGGTTTCTTTAATGACAACATCTAAGAATAAATAAAACATAGTTTTTAGCGATGTATTTCCAGCATTTGTTGACTGAATGTTGTTCTAATACATTTTTAATTTCAAGTAACTTGAGAAAATTTACTTTAATTTCCGTAGCTTACTGATCAACACATTGTTTTACATTAATTTAATTTCGCTAAAGATGACGGATGATTTCAGAGGGGGATGGATTCTCAGTATCCACTTCTCATCAGTTGAGCTAGCTCTCTTCGGTTATGTAATCTACTATACTGATCTGCAGTGCGAAGCGTTTTTACTTTTTCGTATACGAAGAGAAGGTATTGTAGTCGTCGAAAAATTCGAACTCGAGATTTTGACGAATCTCCACGTTTTAGACCGAAAGACCCTGAGACCGAAAAACACAATTTTGGAATTATGTCTGTGAACACGATAATTCGAAAACTATTAGAGCTACGGGGATGAAATTTGGAACAGTGATCTTTACACATAATTTGTAGGTTTCTCTCAAATTTTGGACAAAATCCGTCCACGGGAAGTCTGTATGTCCGCGGTCATGTGAACACTATAACTCAAAAACCTGAATAGCTAGATGGATAAAATTTGGTACACAGCTTTATCATCAGGAATGTAGGTCCGTATCAAATTTTGGGCCAAATCCGCCAAAGGGTTGACTGTCTGTCGGTCTGTATAATCGCATACTTCTAAACATTATAGCTCGTAAACCTTACGGCTTTCATAAATAAAAATTGGTATGAGGCCTGCTAACATTAATTGTAGATCCGTGCCTTATTTTCGTTTCAATCGGTCGTAAAAAAGGTGTTCAAATCGTTTTCTTGTCTTTTCTCATCACACAATGACGCGAGGCCGTTATTGCGTAATTGCGCGATTCACTTGCGCTAATCCTTTCCGCTTCTACCCACGCCTTTCGCCTCCAAGCCTTTTTTCTCCACTGCGTTAGGAACGCTTGTTCGTTTTACTGCCTTTTAGCTTATTTTTTTCTCCACTTGTGTTAGGAGTATACGAGAAAGTTTAGGAGAGACCACTCCCGCTGGTTTGAAATTTCATTCTATAATGCAGAAGTGTGTAACGCGGACTGTAGCACCACTAAGTTTTTGCCACAATGATCAAGAGATTCTGTAACAAGGATATTGCTGAGTGTTAATTGGCTGTTATTTCATTCCTGTCCCATTGAGAATAGCGAATAAAGCAACAAACGTTCACTGCGTAGTGAAAGTCAGGTCTGTATCAAAACTGTCAGATTTCATTTCCTAATTTTTCATTGTTTAATGATTAATTAACTTTTACATAATTAATCTTTAAGCATTATATAAAGTTAAAATGGCGGTGTGATTTGTTAATCAATCATTAAACACTCTGATAATTTGCATATCTGTATTATTTATTTTCATTTTACAACATTTTTTCCCCTTACCGAGTAGAATAGCAAAAAACTTGTAAAGTATTTCTTGTAGATTCTAGTACTCCTAACCACTATATAGCAAAAATTATTTTCAGATGACTGAAAACTTTTCTACTGTGAGTTGTTTTAATTTAAACATAAATTTGCGTTTCCATAAAATAAATTCATCAACACCTGATTTCGGTTTTATGTTCCGCTTTATTTTATTTCTAGAACGAAAATGGTCAAGTTTGTTGGACTCTTAAAATGTGAATGAAAGGTATGATTTGGTTGAGGGAAGTTGGCACAATATCAAATTTTGTAATAGTAATTTACTTGAACTGATTTTGTTTTAATTTTTCCGCCGTAAACTTTTGGCATTCGAGCTTTAAATGCTTGCACAAACCAGCTCTTCGAAGTCTTGCCTTAAATGCAAAGAATATTCTTTGTTATACTTAGTTTTGCGTAAAAATGTGTCGTTCCGAAACTGAATCGTTCCGATTTTAATATTTCTAAAAATAATCAAAGAAATAGTAACACTGAATAAGATGCATATAGTTTGATATACATTATAGAGCATAAAAATGTGTCAGCACAATTTAAGGCTAATAGTGTTAGATAAAATCATTTCATTTGCTTTATCTTTTTTCGAAATTATTATTATTTGCCCTCGACCTTTCGTTCATAACTCAGTAATTCAGCCCGGCGTGGCGCCTTGCCAATCAATATATGTAGTAACACTAAGTTCTGCTCATTGTTTGAGCATATCTGTAACTTTCTTGAAAGTAAGTTACAGACAGCATCGCGAAAGAATTTTTTCGATAAATTAATAAAATGACTGCCTTACCAATCGATGTATGTAGTAACACTAAGTTCTGCTCATTGTTTGAGGATATCTGTAACTTTCTTGAAAGCAGGTTACAGACAGCATCCCGAAATAATTTGTTCAATAAATTAATAAAATGACTGCCTTACCAATCAATGTATGTAGTAACACTAAGTTCTGCTCATTGTTTGAGCATATCTGTAAC
>BGPR01020030.1:0-28394 GCA_013235015.1 Araneus ventricosus
TCAAATTGAGATTTGAAAAATAAACTGTTTGGCATTCGAAGCGTTTCGGCAATGCATTCTTGTTTTCAATTCATGATGGCGAGATATTAAAAGGGTGAAATGGGCATATAATCTTTGAAAGAACGTATTTTTGAAAATTGGAGATGGCTTCTTTTGCAGCATATGTTCGTAAAGAATTCGAAATTTTAATCTTTAAGATAAATCTTCTTTAACGCTACCTAAAATTGAATTAAAAACGCTTTTTAACTTACCTTATTTTTTCTGTTTAAATTTTATTATTAGATTAATTGCCATTTTAAATTGAAGAAGCGGGGAATCAACCGGCTGTAGCGTGAGGGACTTCCCCTTTTTTTAAAACTACTATAAATACTCGCTGCGATGTTCTAACATTCATTTTTTACGATGTAATTCCTTCCTGTTAACACACACCGCCTTTGCTTCTCAGTTTTAACTCAAAACCAAGGAGTGGATTTTACTTTTGAAGATCCTACTATGTCGTTTCAAATTCAAGTAAAATATTTCAGATTATGTACGACTGTCTTCTCTTCCGAAGATGTTTTCTCCACACCTCACATAAAGGAAAATCTTTTCATGATTATAGATTGAATATTTGTGCTGTTTGTAAAATTTTTGTAATGTGTTTGAATGAAAATAGTATTGAAAAATATAAAACCGACTTAGGGCTTGTCAGTCGGACCTTAACACGATCGTAAGTCGACGCGACCCTGCAACTGGAATTAAAATGCGTTATAAAATGTTGTATTTTTCTTGTTGCTATGTTTGACATTGGGTTTCTGCTTGGTAGACTAAGGCAAAATTAATCTTCTGTGTCTCTAGAGGAAAAGTACGCTGAAATTATTGTAATGCGTATTTGAAAAACAAACATAATGTTCAATCCTTAACTCTTTAAAAGAGTTAATTAAAGTTAGATTGCAGTCCCAAGACAAACGTAACTTTCATGCTTTCGCGTTATTTTTCTTCTTGCCAAAAGCGCAATTAATTTCAAAATTAAACTTTTGCTGCACCTTTTAATGTGTGACAAAGTCAACGTGAATTGGTCAATTTATAGACCTTTAGTGGAGCCGGAACGCGCTGTTTTTTACGAGAAAAAATTGTTAAAATCTCCTTAAAACAGCGCGAGTTTCGTCTCCCCGTTTATATCGTTCCGAGAGTGCTTGTTTCACGACGCACCACTATTTCTTTCTTAGATATTTGGTACATTTTAAATGCTGGAGAATAATTACTTATTGAAATTAAAATTGAGCATATCTGTTAATTAAACAGTAATGACGCAAATATTATAAAAAATTTTATAAAGTTTAAAAAACAAACATTTTTATCATTCTTATGAAAAGATGTTCATATTGTTAATCCCATGTCGATTTTACGAAACTTTGACTTTATACCGAAGATATAAAATTTGAGAAATAAAATGATTCATTAATTCTAATATTAATCAAACATGAAAGGACACAGTGTATCATTTGCAACCACTACTCGTCTGAAAAACATTGAACTATTTTTTCATCTTCATTTGCACCGCTTGAAATAAGACAAAATAATTTTTTATCTTTTTCCAAAATCGAAATTATAAGTTTGTGAAGATCATCTTCTTTTAAAATCGTCTGTTTTCAGCTCTATGTAGTCATGGAAAGATTAATGGAAATGGAATTCAAAGTATTCGTCACAGAAGACGATGGATTTGTTTTCTTTTGATAGCAGCTGGGTCCTTAAAAGTAAATTTAAACCTATGGCTGTTTGTCCAGCGATTTCTGCGGGTTGGAAGAAAGTAAATTTTCTCCTGCATCCCGCCAACGTAACTGTTCGTAAACTTTTTTTGTTTACTTAGAACTATTACAACTTTGAATCGTACTTAATTAATAAAGTCTTGAAAATAAATAAGAATTTGCTGCATTAAATCAGTTTTTGCGCTCTTTGAACCAACACGTGATGTCTTTTATGTCCTTTTATTGTTTTATTTTTCTTCGGCTTGCTTCTCTTCCAACTTGTGGAGACTGCAAGTGATAGAAACTGCTTCCTTGGCTATCCGTCTAGTTCAAGCTTAATGGCTTCAGTTATTTAAACAGAGAAATTTATGTAACTATTTTTTGTCCTATCTAGGTAACCTTTAGTCAAAAACAGAAAACAAATCTTCTAATCTTATATTTAAACTAATTTAATAAATTATTATATTACTATTAACCAAACAAATCTATCTTAATATAGACACGCGTACGAAAATCTTTATTTTAAAAGCAATTTTTAAAAAATGGTAGCAAATCACAAAACTATTTAACACAATCTAAACATATTAATAAAAGTTATGCCTGCGTTTTTGACTAGTGAGACAGTCAGCGAAAAGTTATATATATATATATAAAGCACTTCCTGCAAGCAAATTTGAAAACGTGAAAAGTCGTAAGAATTATTTAAACAATGCATGATTTTATCTTGAAAAATTTTGAGTAAACAGCTCTTGAGAATAAAAATTACGCATACAATAATTAAATTAAATAAAATAAATAATAAATAAAAAAATTAAATTAAAAAATACATAACTAATTAGGGCCCAAAAAAATTTTTTGGGACCCTAATCAGTTGTCTACTTTGTACATATCATAATAGGGCTCTAAAAATACACCTTAATAAATCAGTAATTAACTCATTCATACAGATTTAGAAATGGAACCAATATAGGAGCAGTGTCCAAAATTATACAGACGGTTACTTTAAAAAAATTTTACCAATTTCAATCAATTACTTAATCGATTCACAAGAAATGAGTAGTTCCCTATAAAACTTGAACTTATCCGCTTCACAAAGGGTTATCAAATGGATAAACCGGATGGGAAGAGTCCGAACCGCAAAAGTTTCATTCCAAAAATCATAAAAAGAAATCGAAAATTAATCATATTTAAAAACGATTTGAGAGGAATGCGTCTATGCATATATATATTTTCCCGTGAGGGAGAGCACGAAACAAATTATTACAAAGTTTCACCAATAGAAGATCTTATTTAAGTGAATTAAAATGTAGACAAAATGAAAGACAATAGCAACATTTTCATTGCAACCACAAGAGTTCAATATGGCCTCCACCACAAGAGACAATACATTGCAGACAAGTCACAACGCCAGGAACGGCCACAAGGTAAGAAAATAATTCAGCTAAGCGGGGTATTCCCAAATGCGCAAGATGCTGCAGAATGTCTTTTTCTTCAAACCGCTTCACAAGGACTATTAACCACGTAAGTTAACCACTTTTTATACGTTGTCAAAAATTTCGCAAAGTAACATGCGTTAATTCAAGATAAGCTGAAATATTGTTTTGTTAGTTAAATTTTTGTCTGGTGTACTTTTAGTGTTTTTTGAGGTTTAACACCTGACATTCGAAATAATTAAAATGTCATTTGGTCGTTTGACATAGTACGCATAGTACCATAGAAATATAGCGGAAACCACATGTGTAACATGATAATGTGAAAGTACTTGAATGTATAAGATGATGACAAAATGTTTTCTTCCTTCCTGAAGGTCGTAGACAGATAAGCACTGACTGGAAATACTGGAATATGTCCACCGTCTAATGAGACGGCCTCTTATATAGGTTAGTGGCGACTGGTAAAAAAAAGACTCTGTCGATCCAGAACCGAACTCTTGTGAACTGTTTCGAATGCAGTTATTATAATCGTTAAATGAAATGTTGCGTACTGCTGTTTTGTAAATAACAGCATAATTTACATTTTCTGTGCAGTTGCTTCTTATAGCGCCATCTGACGGGGTTTTTTGTACTAAATTTTTCTATTCTAAGGAAAAAACCACCAATGTGTATGAAAATTACCTCACTCAATTTTACAATCCACTTATTTTTTATGGTTTCTTAAAATGTCTACGGATTTTAACCTTTTTCAATCGGCGGTACATACGCTGTACCGGGAATTGTTTTTTCTTTTACTTCGGCTGTGATACTAGTGTTGTACCAAGCAATCGAGTGACAGTTCTTTCCCCCCTTTCTCCTTGAAGGAGTTTCCCGACTCATTCAAAAATGTGAGTTCTATTGTCCGTAGTTGGGTGGGATATCTTTCGCGAATGTTATCAGTTGAAAGCTCTTATTCTTCATTTTTGGCGATGTTTAAGGACAACATATTCCCAAACTCTTTAAAATACTCCATTCGATAATTTTAAGCTGTCGATAAAAGTCGAAATTTTCTTTTCTCGTGTTTATTTCTTTGATTTTTTAGAATGCCTCAAAAATATCTCACGGATATGGGGATTAGGAATGTGATGAAGAATTTCGATGAAGAAAATTTTGATGATAATGATTTAGAGTGTTGAGAATCAGAAAAAGTATTTGGAAAGATAATACAATAAACCGAAAAAAAGACTCCTTTAAGAGCCCAAAAGTTTTAAAAAGTAGAATATATTTTTGCATATTTAAAACAGACGTTTAAAAAAGTATTGCTTAGAACAAATTTTTCTTTTTTAAAATTTAATATTTCAGTTTGATTTAGGGACAAAACTTGTTCAAAAATATATATGAATAATGTTTGTCTAAAGATTAAAGATTCAGAAATGCATTTAACACAGCAAATAATTGTTATAAATTATTTTCATTGGAATATAAGAAATCAGTTAAATGTTTTGCCTATGTTTGCTGAACTTTGAATTTATTCAGTAGCTTTTAAACGTTTTCATTTAAGTTAAAAACTGTTATTTCCTTCTTGGAAATGATTCATTAATTTTTTCAATAGCACTTGCTCATATTTGAACTCAAAAGAATTTAAGGATATTTATTTCTTTGTACATTAAACAAGGCTTCAATTTGGGAAGTATAATATTTAGGAAAAAATTTCTATATATTTTACCTCAAATTTTGTTCTCCTGTTGCATGTTTCGTTGGATAATTTTGATAATATGTGGCGATATTATTCATTATGGTAGTTGGCAATGTAAGCTTAATCTCAAGATTTATAGAGTATACATACTTAGAGATCTGTAACTGGTCACATAATTTATTGCTACGCTAAGTAATTAAGCACCGAAATTATAAAATTTCACTATCGAATCAATGTAATCTCAGAGAAATATAGTTATGAGAATACAGTAGCATTTAAATTCACATTTGACATATGAAATGTTCTTTTAATATTGTCGCGGTTTAGCTGAATACCCAATGGCCGAATGTATAGGGCGCTGCTCTGCATTGCCAAGGAACTCCAGTTCGAATCCCTGGACTTTTATGTTTTCAATTATTATTTCGATTGTTTAATTAATTTATATGCAAAACAGCATTTATGTAAATTTCCTATATGTAAATTACCCCTTAATTATTCTTATTAACTGTAACTGTTTCGTCAACAGTATATAAGCAGATATAATATTTAGTTCTGGAAAAAAAAGTCTCGAGTTGAGATTAGTGAGTTTGTCTTCATTCGACTTCAGCAAATACATCCAATCGATTATCCACGGTAACATTATCTACACGATAATATATATACTCCTTGAAAATATAGTTTATGTAATATATAAGGTTTTATTGCCTATTTCTTTTAAATGTTATATAACGTAATATATAACCTTCAGTTATGTTAATTTTTTAATATTTATTACTGAATAATTATTTATATTGTTTCTTAAGGAACTTGAAAAAAAGTGACTGGATTAATAACTGATCGTAAAAAAATTCTAAAACTGTTTTAACACACAAATAACGGTTTCCTACTGTATTATTAATCTTTGTATAATGTTTTTCTTATATTTAAACAATTGATATCATACAACTTTATTTCAGAAAAAGTAATATCTAGTAATTTCTGGAGATGAAAATAAAATTGCGAATAAAACAAATAAAAATTTTAAATATAAGCCCTCTTTTCATATATTATTATTATTAAATATTCCATTTAAATCAATTTTACTCTTTTAGTACCTGAAATGCTGTACTTTCAATTCGAGTAGAAAATCTATTTTAATTTTAGAATTTACCTGAAAAGAAATCTTGCATAATGCATAATAATTATGAAAAAAAGAATAACTACTTCAAAGCGAGAAAGTCTTTCAAATAAAAGTGGGAGGGAAGAATTTAAAAAAATAAATTATTGAAATATATATAGCCAAATCTATAGACCCTTCCGACACTGGAGTCATTACTGACAACAAGACGGCAGCCCTTCCCCTCACCCTATTGTCAATGGACATACTGGTCTTTCAAGTGTGGGGAGAAATGATCCGAACGAGGGATATATTTTCCATCGATCCTCACCGAGTCCTAGAGATTAAAATGTATAAGTTTTGTTTCTGTTGAGAAATTACTGTGACATTTTAAATTATCCATCATATGAAAGTTCATATTTTAATCGTTAAGAGGGTTAATGCTTCTGCATTTTGCCAGTTATATTAAAAGGTGATTTGATTAAAGAGTAACAGTTTTCAATCCCTCTTTGGATGTTGCTAAAATGTAGCGAATGTTACAGACTGTAAATATGTTTTATTGGGATTTTATGTTACAATAATTCTCTATTTATAACTCTTGTATCAAAATAAGCACATTAATGCAGACCTTAAATCAATTTTACTCTTTTAGTACCTGAAATGCTGTACTTTCAATTCGAGTAGTTGTTGTTGTAATCAGTTGTAACTTTGTACATGTGCAGTGAGAAGGCATGGAATGTTTATTTACTGATTTTATTATATTTGTGTAGAAGTTGTAGATTTCAATTTTATCGTTTGATGAATTTGTTTTGTAAAACCCAGTTTAAAATCGTCAGTGTTATTTTTTGGGAGAAAGTAATATAATAAAAAAAATCATTAACTATTTTAACTACATATTAACATTGGTAATAAGATTAATTGCTCTCTGAGACAAAATAAAATTACAATGATTTCTCCCATTTTTTTTCTTTTTCTGCGCTTTATTTCTGCAATTTTTAATCAGTATACAGTAGGACCCCGGCAATCCAGGCGAATTCAGGCACTTGGACGTCCGGATTAGCGAAGTTTTTCAAAATATCGTAAAAGTCTTTTTTCAAAAATTTTATGTAGAGATACTACGGTATATTTTTATGAACTAACATTGTATGGATAAATTGAATTAACATGATATGTACATACATAATTACTACATATGTAAGTGAATAACAATAATCAGTGTCCGAAAACGTCAGTGATTTTTTTTATTTTTTTGCGCGTCCGTTTCAATTTTTAATTCAGATGCGCTGTCTCTTAAACGTCTGAGGAGCATAAATTCGTGTGCTTCAAAATTTTTCTCTTCAGTCCACTGTAATGAAGTGTTGAGTGCCGTCACAGCCACAGAATGAGGAATTTTGACAGGGTTTACAGGAGTAACGTCGTCATCATCTTCTGCTGTTACCGTCCTGATAATTTCGTCGTCTATTAAAATTTCATTTCGAGACAAACTGTCGTCAGCCTCACAGAGAAAGAGATGCAGAGGTCTCACTCCCATAGACACTAATGTCAACTTTTTTAACATTGCATTTCACATAGACAGTACGCCACGAATGTGGGACAGTGGTAACTAACCGGACTACGTCACTGTGACGCGAGAGTTTCCCTATCGTCATGACAACTATGTAAACAGTTATTTCAGTCTCTATCGTCATGACAACGACGTAAACAGTTATTTCAATTCCTATAGCCATTATTTTTATTGAATTTTCAACGTTTTTCGATGATTATTAAATTAAGGAATAACTGATTTCTTTTTAGTTTTTCAGCCTAATTAATAGAATTCTGAAATAACGTTTTACTCATTAATTTGAATCTCGCTCTTTGTAGACTACCAATAATTTAAAACATGTGGATATATAATTTGAGAAGTATAATAAGAAGTTTCAAATAAAATTATATTTATTCTTTTTCAAGAAGAACAGAAGATAGTTAGCCTTTTTGTAGAGTACCAATAATTTAAAACATGTGGATATATAATTTAAGTAGTATAAAGTAATTTCAAATAAATAAATTATATTTTTTTTCAAGAAAAGTTCTTTCAAATCATGAAATTTTTTAAAACTCTCCAGGAGATAATTTCTTGTTAATTAAGTCAATATTATATCTTTTAATAATTATTTTTCATAACTTCACATTCATTCTTATTATAGATAAAAAATTATAGAATGTAATTTTAATACAGAAAACTCATTTGTAAAGTTCATTTTTATGAATTTTTGTAAACCACAGAAAAAATAAATGTTATTTAGCTTTGCACCAAGATGTTATAATAAATGTCAAATACACAATATAATATCAAACTAATTTTATTGAGCACACATAATAAGTTACAAAATATTACAAATTAATAACATTGCTAATAAACCCCAAATGCTGAGCATAATGGAAAATATTGTGTTTCAAATCATTGTTCCTCATTTTTACTTTATGTTCTATCATCATACGGACGAAATAAGAAACAAAAAACACTTGTGCTTTCTCTTACTGCTCTATATGACTATAACAAAAGTCTATATTTAATTTTTAAAATATTTTATCAAATTGGAACAAAATCCAGGAGTTATGGAAACATTATAAGTATATCTGAAATAAATAAACAAATTTTCAAGATTAACAATATTAAAATACATCAGCACTAATATTTTTAAGTATCTCAGGCCTGTAAGTTTCATTATTTATAATTAATAAAATCAATGAAACACATAATTAACACACCTGAAATAAAAAATGGTGAAATTGACCACCTTTGTATGAATGAATGAAACAACCGAAAGGAAATTTAGTATGAAAATTTAAAGCAGTATTAATCGTGTATCTGTACTTCTTTTTTTAATATGCACAATTCTAATTTATATAATTAGAAATACTTTATTCAACAGAAACAATTTTAAAGATATTTAATAATACAATATATCAACAATAATTTTTTAATGATCTTAGACCACTACTACTTTTCTTTATGTATTAAAGCCATTGAAATTTCATTATTTATAATTAATGCAATCAATAAAACACATAATATACACACCTGAAATAAACAATGTTTAAATTGATTTAAATTTATGTATCTGCGAGACTTGGACCACCTTTATATGACTGAATGAAACAATTGACAGGAAATTTCGTATTAAACTTTAAAGGAGTATTGAACTTACGTCTGTACGACTTTTTTTAATATACACAAGGCTATTTTGAATACTTAGTAATACTTTATTCAACAAAAACAATTTTCAAGGTATTTAATAATAAATCATATCAACAATCAATTTTTAATTATCTCAGGCCACAGAGCTTATAACACAAAATAATTCTTTTTTTTTCAATGTAACTGAAGTTGGCTAAGGAATATGCATCATGAATTTGGCATTTAAAAAAAAATGTAGCCTTTTAAAGAAAAATAAAAGAACAAGAGAATTTTTTTAAATAAAATATTGTTAGCATAAAGAGTGTAAAGATAACTTAGAAACTAACTCATTGTAAGATATACAGAAAGGTTTCAAAATTTATTTTGTCAAATTGACTAGAAAATTGCTGTAGTATCAAAACATTCTGAAGACAAAACAGCTCCAAATTTGACAGACCGCCTGAAAAAACAAATAAATTTCTCGTAGATTCCATTTATATAACACAAACACACACCAATTTATTTTTATTAAAGACTCCATATTATATAGCAATAAATCTATAAAAATACAGCACTACAAAAATTTTAAAGAATTCATGCACATTTTTGTCAGATTATTCGATATGATAGGCATTTTAATATGCTTCAGCAATTGCGCAAAAATAAATCAAAATTTCATTATTTTATATAGAAAAAGTGAATATAAGTATTTTAAATATTGGAAATTTTTCAGTTACTTAAGTAACCTCTCATAAAAATTTTGAAACACATTTTAAACTTACCGTTCTCATCTCCAGGAATCTTGAAAAGGAAAGTAATCAAATCCTTAGGAAAATCTGGAATAATCAATAATATTAATTGTAAATAAAGTATTGCGCCTAATTCTAAAACAAAACCGATTATAATAAATAATCAGGGGAATTTGACAATCAGCAGCAAGAATTAAACCGGCAACCCAACATGGCGGCTTTTCAGTTGCTTTCGTTCGATATACAATAAATGGCTACGTGTTATGGTTTGTAGTTCTCCTCATAAACACTCTCCAGCGTAGGTGGCGCTGCGATAGTTAAAAAAACTCAGGAGTGAGACCTCTGGTACTCTTTCTCTGTGGTCAGCCTCAGCAACCCATTGGAGGGCTTCAGTATTAGACATCGGGCTTGTGTTTTGTAATTGGTTAATGAGGGATGCAAGCCGAATTTCTTCAGTTTGCACATTTTCAACTTCAGAATCTATTAAATTGGGAAGCAAATTTTTCCATGACTTCCTGATGAGCAATGTAGACACAGATGCCCAAGAGTTAGCAAGACTGAACACATCTTTTAAATTTACATTTTTCAGTGTTTTCCCCATTCATTGCGCACAGGATCATTGAGAATGTTCGTGAGAAGCAACTTGCGATATCCCAGCTTGATGTTTTGAATAACATTCTGATCCAGGGATTAGAGCAGAGCAGGATGCGGGTTTTCATCATTCTCCATGGACCGACCGTATTACCGAGGGTTCCGGATTAACACGTGTCCGGATTACCGGGGTTCTATTGTATAATATTTCCTCTATTACTGCTTCATATTCATTTATGAATTGTCTTAGTGAATCGATACACATTTTATATTATAAAACACCAGTAAATGTAATTAGAAAAGTTTTCATTATTTTATTTTTGACAAGCATTGTGTTCGATATAAATCCTTTCTAAATGCGAAGAATTTCATAGAGCGAAGCTGAAAATTCGGAGTATCTGCTTACAACAGTCGCGAAGTACAACAAATCAAAATGGTTGGCTTTTTTTCGAAAATTCAATTTTTGAACTTGCCATTTCAAAAAGCAACATATCTTTCCGAAGACCTGACTCGTCAAAACTCTCATCGAAATAATGATTGTTCATATTACTTATTAAACCTATTGTTATAACAAATCATAATATGTTTTTCTACTTCAAGAATGAGTAAAAATTTTATGTCTTGCTGAAAAATTTCATAAGATATCTTTAACCCTCTGACGGCAGTAATGGCCAAGACGGCCCGTGATGAAAGCTGCTGGACGATGGCCGAGCTCAAGAAAAGTCGTATGTTGATTTCCTTCTCCATTTCCAAAACGGTCGGTAAACGGTGCATAGCAGTCTTATCTTTTTAACAATGGTTCTTTCCCCTCCCACTGCCACTCTTGATTGTTATCTCCAGTAAATGTTCGAGGTTTCATCTCCCACTGTGTCCGAAAAAATTTTGAAATAAAAATCACCTGTATTAAAAAATATATATTTATTTTTACAGTATTTTTCTATGGCGTTTAAGAAGAAATCTAATTCCTTTCTCCAGAAAACAACAGTGGACTTCATTCGTTCTTTGTGCTGACCTCCTTTACAAGTATCTGCTTTGGAGATCCTCTCTTTACCAAATTTATGGAATTATCAATTTCTAATTCAAAAACATCTGAATTACAGCAACCTTCATATAGTACTCCAGGCTATCTCTCTGAGTTTTAAAAATACATCTTCAGATTTATGAAGCCACATCTGTAACATACACAAATTTTAACTCATCAAATTTCATATGTTTGTATTTGAAATTGCGCCTTATCCCGGACCTAGAAATTCTAAATCTTCTGGCACGTGAACCTTTCTGCCTTATCATCAAGTCTTCAAACATGTCCCCGATAGTTTTAAACTACATTTATGAAGCCAAAAGTACCGTAGAATCTTAATCAGCGGTAATAATAGCATGATGATGTGAAGGCACTTGAATGTAGAAGATTATGACGAGATATTTAAGAGAAGCCATATTCTGCCTGTAAAAGTTCAAGCAATTACACAATTTAATTCGACAGCCTCTTTGATAGACTATTAGAGATTGGTAAAAAATACCACAGCCTCTGGAGAAAACCGGGCCCTGGTTAACTGCTTGGCAAGCAACTAAAGTAATCGTAATTGAATTGTAGGGTACTGCAGATTTATTAATCACATCGTAATTTAATTTCTTAAAGGTAGTTGCTCCTTACAGTGCCGCTTGAAGAAGAGTTTTTCTATCAATTTTTTTCCTAAGCCAAGAGCAAAATCAAACAGTGTGCATGAAGTGCTCACTTTATAATCGGACTATATATTATGGTTTCTTGAAATGTCTACAGATCGTGTGTAAATTCTGTATTTATATTTGGAAAAAATTAATTATTTATATAGCTTTAGAAACGGGAATAAATAAGATTCATGTCAAAATGAGAAATCATCTTTTGCGTAGTTAGGAATTAAGGTTTCGATATTTCAAAAGAGAGTATTACCACTTTTAATATTGAAAAAGTTTCTTTATAAAATTTTAAGCTTTTACTTGAATAATTGCTCTTTTTAATACATAGTCGTTTCTTTTATTTAAAGCTTGGAGTTTTATTTCTGGGCTGGTAAATTAAAATTAGTGTAAACCATTTTTTCGGATGTGATATGAAAACATCAATGTTACAATACTTTTCACATAGCTCCATATTTGCCAAAATTGTATCATTCTTAAGAAGACTCGAGCTAGCTAATATTCATGATATTGTAACTAAAGAAGAAAAGACACAAGAGCATTTACGCATGCGTGTGGCGACGATAGCAGCGCCCCCATTTCGGAAATCGGAATTAACTACTTTGAATCCTCTCGTTTCCAACGAAAACCAACTTAAATGACACCATGTTGGATCTTTGGTATGGATAAATTGATTTTTTTTGCATAGTATACATTTTGCATACCTTCATTTTTTATTTATTAAATTGTGGAATTATGACAAACACGTCAGGAAAAAACGATGTTCTCTTCAGAATACCTATTATTCAAGATCTTCGATATAAGAACATTAAGTTTAAAATGTTTTTTCAAAATATTCATCAAATCTGATTTAAATAATTTAAAAATTTGTAATATTTTAAAAGATGATATTCGCTTTTCTATATGATTTACTAAATTTTTTTTTTCTATTTTTGTAGCATTGCGGTAACATTTCAAAATGCTTATCATGTGGTACAATTTAATAAAATATGCATTATTTTTCTTTTCCCGAAACTTGATAGAATAATTCCCGAATAAGATGACTCTGTAATAAAAATTATTTTTAAACAAATTGATTAATCTTTCGTTATTACTGTCGAAATACATTATTTATTGTCATTATCGTTAATTTTTATGATCTGTTATAATAATTTAACGGAGCTTTCCCGTTAAAAAAGTTAAGGAGAAAATCAGTGTTTTAAATAATTTAGTGTTTACTAACTCAATCCCTAATGATTGAGGCAACTTCGTTTCATTTAGTATAATCCTAACCATTTCAATTATTTCCCTATTAAACATTTCATTTTCGTTGATAAATATATTATAGGATCGAATTTATACCTGTTTTCATTAATGATCTTCGAAAAATTATATGTAATCTCGAATTCGAGGTCATGTCGTGCAATGTTTTTCTTTTTGCACGTTTCCCGTTTCTTTTGGGTCCAATATATTGTAAACCAAGAAAGGTATCGATATATTTAAGAAAATGAGCGGAATTACACGGAGAATTATTGTCAATGAAGACAAACAAGCATTTGAATTCGTCAGAAGATTGCACTGATACTAGACACCATATATCTAAGCACTCCTTTTCCATAGCACAGTTGGTCGAAATTTCATAGATTCTTTAAGCGATGCCATAGTAACTTTTGCAATGTTTTAACTATTTCACATTTGAACTTTACCCGATACAAATTATCAAGCCGAAAAATCATTTCGAACTTTAATAATGTCTGACAATATTAATGTTTATATCTACAGTGTCGAAACATTATATGACATTTTGCTTCTTTTAACCCTTGCCATACATTTCAGGACCTTAATACCTATGAAGTCCGAATTCTGCAGCCAGTGAAACAAAGTTGAAGAAATTCCATTGGAAGCTTTTGGGAATTTATCATCAAGTGTATATGCATTCTTGTTGGTCAAAGGATTTTCGGATGAGACGTGTACGATGTTGGAGTTATATAGACAAAGCTATATACTATAATTTGCCATCACGACAAGGAGTTTTGTTAGGAAAGTTTTTTCGGTAATGAAAGTGTAAGATACTAAGGTCCTCCATCTTTAATATTCTAAGGGAGGGGGGGAACCTCAACTCTCTTTTTATGCAGCGTGGATTCAATTATAAATGTCTGCTTCTCGTCGTCAATCTTATCTGCTTAGATCCGCTCTTTCAATTCTAAGCATTTAGAACAGATATCAACACTAGGCGAACCAAAAACCAATATTTTCCCTGGTGTTAAATAGGTTTTGGAAGTACAAGAGAATAACTATGGAGGACATCAACAATGTTCTTGATTCGAATTGAGCAGCGCAAACAGTTTGGCTTTATTTGTTTTATCGAAACATGTGGTCTTCCAACTAAAAACTGCTGATTTTTTCAGTTCTGTTGTTTCTAACGATCAAGATGTTATTTTAATTACCGAGACATGGCTTTCTTAAGATATGGATTCCTTGGAACTTTTCGACGATAGATACCTGGTATTCCGAAGGTACCGTGGTTCCACGTCGAATTATTGCAGACGTGTTGGTAGTTTTTTCATAGCTATCAAAAAGTGTTTTTTCTCCCTGTATTTTGAATTTGCTGGATTGCATCTCGAGACTGTCTGGATTTCAATTAAATTAAATCACAAAAAAATGCTTGTTTGTGTTGTTTATTTTCCGCCTTACTCTCGTGCCTTCACGTATGTAGAATTTTATGATTGTTTTGAAAGATTTGGATTTGTTGATTATATTTTCATCTGTGGTGATTTTTATTTATCTATATATGAAGATTTTGGTGATCACAAGAACCCAATTGTAAATAAATTATCCAATTTTATGAATCTTTATAATTTAGGATAATTTAACTATACTTTTAATTGTAATAATACATTTCTTGTTTTGATTTTAACTGATATTCATTTTAGTTACATTTCTGTCCTTTGGTTCCCGAGGACAAACATCACCATGCTCTGTTAGTTTCCATATGTTTTGTTTTTGTCCACCTCAATTAGAGGAGTGTGAATATCTTTAAATATGATTTTGAAAGGGCCGTTTTTTTTAACTATGTGGTATTTGTTCCTTGCGATCGATTGGAATTCTTTGCTTGATTTTATTGACAGCGACGATGAAGTTTTTAGCTTTTATAACTGTTTAAATTATATTTTCAGCCGTACCATTCCTTCGAGACAAATTGCTAATAAGTGATTTCCCTTCTGGCACTCAATTAGAAATAGGAGATAAGTCTTGGTCCGTAGGTTAGCTTTAAACTGTGAAAATTCTGATTCAGTCTGTTAATTTAGAATTTTCTGCTCTGCTGTTAAGTATAATATCCAAAAGGATTATAACACATATCTGCGGCTCACGGAAAATAATCTAATTTCGGATCCTAAAAAATTTGGGTTTTATTTAAAAAATAAAAAAATCAATTCACCTAAAAGTTTATACTAAATTAGCGTGCGTTATGAATAAAATGGCGATATAACAAATGTTTTTCTCACCTTTTCAAATCTGTTTTCAAGCTTACCACAGACTAAGAAAAAAATGACGAGTTCAAGAGCAACTGCGTCGGTGATCTTGTTAAATTCGACAGCGGTATTTATGATGATGTGCGGTCACGGATTTAAAATCTTCTCGGAGTGGATAACATTCCTTCTCTTATTATTAAGGGATGCGCAGAGTTTTTCCTTTATCCCCTTCTTATTTTGTGCAACCTGTCGTTGAGAACAAATGTATTTCCTCCTGTCTGGCAGAAGAGGAGGATTATTCATGTTTTTAAAATAGGCAATGCACTGGATTGTAAAAATTATCGGCCCATTGCTATTTTAAGTTCTATATCTAAGATTTTAGAAAGTGGAATCTATAAAAGTCTTTTCCACCAAGTTTTAAACCGAATTTCTACATCTCAACACGGGTTCATTCCTAAATGCTCATCATCCACTAATTTATTCTGATTGACAAATAAGATTATTTCTTCATTTGAAATTGGCACACAGCTTAATGTTATTTACATCTACTTTTTTAAGGTCTCTGACTCTATTGATTTCGGCATTCTTTTAAATAAGATACATGGTATTGGTTTTCATGTGAACCTGACTGATTGGCTTCATTCTTTTTTCATGTAATCGGACAATCTATGTTTTTTTAATTATGCTGTTTCACCTAAGTTTTCTAGAAATTCCAGTGTCCCACAGGGCTCTAATCTTGTACTTATGCTTTTTATTTTATTCATTACTGATCTTACTTGTGTTTTTAGGTACTCTTGGTGTCTTTTATTTGTTAACGAATTGAAATTGTTTTGTGCAATACGTTCCAATTTACACGCTGTTTATTACAAAGAGATCTTGATTGTCTTTTTAAGTGGTTCACAGACAACAAGTTACACCAGAACATTCAAAAATGTAGTATTTTTAGTTATAGATAAAATTCGGTAAAGACGACGAAGAGTGTAAGATGATGAATAGGATTTTTCGAAAAATGCCATTGATGAATGACCCGGTTCTAAATCACCAGAGACTTATAGCAACCATCTGTGTTACACCAAAAGATCTCACACGGTTATGAGTGTGATTCACAATAAGAGGTATTGTGTTTTCGAGTTGTTCTTACCCAACTTTTGGTTCCTGCTTGGTAAGGGATAGCTTTCACAGAGTAAATATTTTTAATCTAAACATGTGATATTCGTAAAGAGCTGATCAAAATGTGTTCAATGATGTATTATTTTAATTTTTGCTGTTGACCTGATGTCTTTCTATCTTTTTTTGAAATAAAAAGGTGAATTCGGGTAAGTTGACCAATTGGCTGAAGGGTAAGATGACGAATCCCTCTACTCTAATTCAAAAGCTCGTCCTGCTACCTGATTACCACTTTCCCTTCATGCACCTCAAAGGCACTCCAGTGCAAAATGAGCATCTCAGTAAAAAGGAGAAAGAGGAAAAAGAAGTTAAAAGAAATCTGTGACAATTGAAGGTGGCTGATGTTAATAAAACTAAACGCAACAGAATTGCTAAAAATTCTACATAAAAGAAGAAAATAGCTAAGCGACACCTCGACTTATAATCATCTGAATCTGAGGACTCAACGCATTCAGTTGAATTTCCCTTACTTGACGCTGATGACAATCTGGACTCAGGGATCCTCGATATCGTAGAATGCGTAATTTGCTGTGAGCAGAGAAAAACGGAATAGGGATTCCAATGTTTTATGGACAAGTTCTGTCCCATTCCACCTGTCTGGGACAAAATTCAAGTCTATGGCGATAGGGGTTTTGTAATTCATTTCGTTTCTTATAGTTTGAATCTAAAAGTTGGATTGATAATAATTTCATTCGTTTTATGCAGTTACTTCAGTACGATTATGTTTGTTTTCTGTTACGCGCAATTTGTTGTTATCAAGATGTGATCTCAACAGTTTTAAATGATTTTTGATAGCATATAATGTTGAATTTAATTGTTTTCTCAGTATATCATCTTACCCGACTGGCGGGTAATATGAAGAAAACGACTTTTTTTTCTGAAATGAAATTTTGGGGTCTCAGATTAGAAAATAAAATTTAAAAAAATATCATTTTAAAATAAGGAGTTGCAAAAAGATTTTGCCGAAACAATAATCCTCCGCCATCGGATATTGAGGTCTGGAAAAATCCCCAAAGCTTAAGGTCTTCATCTTATCAGCCTTTCCCCTACTCGGAAACCTCAGCCTTTGAATCATGTTTATAAAATTGGCAATCTTATTTTATCATGCTCAAATTCAGTCACGGATCTTTGTATCATCTTTAACGCCAAACTTGTTAATAACCAATAAATTTGGCGACAAACCGAAGCTTCTAGAAAATACCAGAAACCTCGGTCTATCTCTACAAGGAACGGAAGCATCAAGAACCTTCCAGAGAAGTCTATGAGACGTCACATCCTGTCAGAAAAGGTATAAAAGCAAGCTAATGAAATGAGGAGGCAGTCTCACTTTTGGAGTTTTGTCCGCAGTGCAAGCTGGTGAGCTGACAGACACGGAGTGCTTCTGAAAGTGCTTTTACCCATGTTTTTTTAGTGATTTGCTGTCTACTTGATTTATTAACTGATATGAGTGCTGATTAGTTTTGTAACCTGTGCTATGTTTTGATTTATGGAATACTCGTATTATAAAGAAACATTTTTTTACTATCCTGCTTGTTGGACTATATCCACCTACACTCACTGACGATTTTCGTAACACTACGTAGTAATTCCAAGTCATCGTCCTGGTCAAACAAGAATATGCAAAATATTACAAGGAGATATTAATAGCACAGTCAGATCCATATTCCTTGTTTCTATAACATTTTTTAAACACTTTCTGTTGAAATAAAATGCAAATTATTGTCACTAAATATTCATTTACAGTTAGCAGCTGGAGATAGAACAACATGAGTTTTAAGGCTCCAAAAACATCTCCTCCCCTCAATAATACTAGAGCTTTAGTTAAAATAATCAATCAAACTAATAGCAATCGTCCTGTTCGCATTCATAATATTTATTAAATTTTTGATTCTCAAATAATTACATAAACTGGCAAGCAAGTAGATTCTTAGCTTACTCTTATATTTTGTACAGAATATACCTACATCGCTATGGTGTAGAGGTAAAATTTGGAGAGTATGGCTCATGTGCCATCCTCGTAATTTGGGATCCAATAAATATTACGAGGTGTGTCCCAACACAAACCTCGTGTAGCTAAAAAACGGGATGTTATTACATTGTAATACAACAGTATAACTGAAAGTATTAAAATAGCTCAATTTTAAATTTTTATAGTATTATATGGATATCTCGTTTATTTCTGATGAAAAACTATTAAAAATTCCGACTATTTTTTCAATGATCTGTCCGCATTTTTAATATTTAAAATATTATCGATTCAAAGATGTCAACTGTTCATGCAATAACTCAAAATGTATATTATTTCATATTATTTTCGGCTCATAATTTTAAAGTTAATTATATTTCAAATTTTAAAAAATATTGCTTAATGTTGGACGAAATTCAGAAATGAATAATACAAAACATAATTATGGAATAAGCCCTGTTATGAAGCTTTTCAATAGATTGTCATAGAATTTTGCATTTCTTTATATAATATCCAGATAGTTCCTGTGGATTCATTCATTTGATTCCATAAATAATAAGTAAAAATTAGAAATTTTTATCATTAATGAAAATTTTATTCTTAAAAATAGTAAAAAGCGACACACGATAAAATATAGTGTAAATTATTTTTAAATTTCAAGAAGAATAAAGGTGAAATATAGAAATTGCTATATTTGAAAATATATGAAAAATTTTAAAAATTGAGGTTGATGGTTTTAATTTTATTGTAATTGGTCTTCTAATTTTATCAGATGTCTATTTCCAAGCAGCGTATTCTCATTCGTTGATTCTCTCACAGCGTAGAAAGTAATATATTTCCATTGTGTTTGAAAACAAATGTTATGTGTCAGAGCAATTCTATATTGTTTCTGATTTTGCTTCGGTGAGGAACAGTTACTTAATTTTATTTTAATGTATTACTTCAGGAATAATCATTGCTTTACATATTCAGTAAATAAAAAAATTTCCTACTTCATTATTTCATTGAAACTTCTTAAAAGGAATGTGAATTTTTGTTTCAGATATTAACAGAAGGGATCTCTCTAATCGAGATATGAAAGCATGGTTGTAAGATTACTTACCACACAAGACGATTCTACGTTATATAACAAATATAAACTTTTTCCCTTCAAAATAATTTTCAAAAAACTAGAAATGGAGCTCTTCTTATATATTTATATACTAGATTAAAACTCTGCAGGGTTACTTTGGTTAATTTATTTTTATTGTCCAATTAGATTGGAGGTTGAATGGATTGATGATACACACATCTGTGTCCAAATTTGAGTCGCTATCTTCTTCGTGATCTGTGTTGTTCTCCACATCAGTCTCAGATTTGGTATCGTGATCGCTCTAATCAGTCACTTCCTCATCGAGTTATGATGCATCAAATTCATCTTCAACTGGTCTTCCTTGCCTACTTTTTCCAAAACAGCCACATATTGTTTTGAAGAAATAATTTCTGGTCGTTTCGTGATAGTCAGTTAGGCATGAAGATCGTTTTCGTGCAGTGCCTTCCAATCGCTAAAGGTATTTTTGGACTTTGGTGCCCCTTACATCTTGCAGAGCCACAAGGGTTGTGAATTCACCACTATCGTAATCAATGAACTTTCAGCCATGTGACCTTATTGTAAAATAAAACATGGTAGACCACGGCAATAACAGTCCTAGGGAAGCGTAGAGCGCTACAATTATATTAAAAATATGTTCCGTTCTTGGATGGACGACAATGGAAGTACAGATTGGGTAACAGGATGCCGTTTTGTTCAGTGGCAACCCCCCTCCATCAAAACACAGACTTATAGGACGAAGTCAGTACACCGCTCTTTTTGGAACAGAACCAAAAATAGGATTAAACTCCATGGAAATTTTGCCCACGATGTTAGAAAATATTGAGAGTGAAGAAGATTTGGAACGGTTTAACGAGAGTTACAAGGAAAGGGAAATGACAAAGCGAGGAGGTGAAAATCAAGTCGCTAGCTTGAAACAATATATGTGTTCTATCTGCTCACGCAATTTGAATTAAACATCTTTTGTATTGTGCTCTTCATGTTCTTTAACATTCATATAACTTGTTGCCAGAACTTTGCTTCAACCTCTGAGGACAATAATTTTGTTTATAACTGTGACATTTTTGAAAAAAAAGTAATAACGGAGCGTCAAAAGGCATACGAAGGCCAGAAAAGAGCAGTTGAAAAAATTATTGAAACTTTGTGGAAAAAAATTGACACCAGTTGCAGTTTGAGACTTTATTCTGTTAAATGTATCGAAAGTAGAGCGTGACCCTTTAAACTGTCCAAATTTGATTGCGAATATTCTTAAGGAGGAAAGTAATGTTTAACAGATAGGACCAAAAAATGGTATTATTAAATCTTGGTTTAATAGATGTGACTTACAAATTTCTTGCGTACAAATACTTGAAGACATCCCAGAAAAATATATATATATTCATGAAGCTAGCGAATGAATCGAAATTAGGAGGCCAGGGTATAACATCTGCAAATGCTCTGTGTCAAACAATATGTATGTGTGTAAGAAAGAAAATCAACTGAACTGTCTTCATCGTAATGTCATAAGAGTTCACCGTGTTGAAATAAATAAAGTTAAAATGTATGATATTGTAGAAATTCCTATTTGAAGTTTTAAAGTTTGTCATTTTAATAATTTGTTCATTGCGATTACTACATAATTGTTTAATAATAATATTTTACATTCTTAAAACAATGATGATTATTTTGTAGTTTTTAAGTTACCTCTTTTTAACCTAAGTAATTCTTAACTAATTCATATGTTCACTAAAGGAAATACTTCAGTAACAATCTCTTTATCTATCAGTTTTAATAAGCCTTTAATAATTTGGACTTATTGTAATAAACCTGGATGAAACCAGGCTGGTTGAGCAAACTATTGCGAATTTTCTAACTAGCCAAAAGGTGTATGAGCTCATTACAACAAGCCTAAAAATCGTTTAGCTGATTAGAAAGTTGGCAATAATTTTACATTTTGTCAAGCGTATTGCAAAATCACCAGACTCTTTGCAATAAGCCGGATTATCTCAATTCGCCTACGACATATGTACATTAAAAGCAATTTTGCTGGGAAAAAGAGAATTACTTTTTCGGTATACAAAATAAACCCTTAAGTTACTTCGATAATAATTTTGATCGATAGTGAATATTTATATACGCGAATTACAATTATAAATTTAAAATTACTGAATTCATATCATGTTGATTATTCACAAATATTAATTAAACTAATTAGTTAACTATATCAAGCAATAGAGCAATCATAAAAATAAAACAATCGAGCAAATATATTATAACATAGATTGCACATACATATGAAAGGACATACATAAAGTACTGCCCTTACCTTAGTATGGGGTAGAATTCTGGAGAAGGGCTTGTCAATTCAGGTGTCTTTTTCATCTTCGGTGCGCCGTTAAAAATCACGAGAACAGTCGCACCACAGCCCTCGTGAAGCTTAAAATCGGTACATAAATCTAATGTAATAATAATCTAATGCAACAGTTTAACATAGGGTACAGAAACAGACTAAATTCTAAAGTGCAGAAGTATTACATCCTTGTTTCCTTGTCTTTTAATTTCGACTAAATCTTATGATAATATCGGAAAATATTATTTAAAGGACTTTTTAGTTATTTTAATATTCAAAATATTATCGATACAATGATTCCATTTTTCTAGACCCTGTAGTAACTAAAAAAGTATAATATTTTCTGTACTTTTCAACTCATAATTTTAAAATCAATGAAAATTTGGGAAATTTCAAAACTGTTGTACTAAAGTTGAATAAATTCTAAAAACAATGACATCTCACACACACACACATTGAAATACTATTTAAAAGAAACCTGTTATGCCGCTTTTCATAAAAAAAGTCAAAGATTTCATCTTTTCTTTATATAAACGGAGTATACTATCACATAGTTCCGGTGCGTTACATTAAAATCACGTAATTAATATACGCAACACAGTAAAAAAATCACTGTCGAAGAAAATGAAATGCAAATATATTTTAAAGAAATTTCAAGTAAAAAATAAAAAGATGATTATATTCATATCACAAATGAACTTTAATTAAATAAACTTTTAAAACATAATTATCTGTTATGATTGGCAGCTCTTCTCGCTGAAATGTAAAACAGTAATGGGACGTAACAGTAATTTATTGTATTTTCAATACATTTATATGAAATATAATGAAAATACAATAAATTCTTCTTTCTATGTTTTGAAACAATTACCACTATTTCTATTTTATAATTTATAATAAATACTATATTTTCTGCCTGTCGTCACCTTGGACTCTTAGCATCTGCTGAAATTGCAGCACTTATAATTTAACTTAGATTTTAGGGCGGCTTAAGTTACCAGAGGATGAAAGGTCAGAGACCGCTGCTCCACACTCAATGAACGCAATGACAACTCAAGGTGCAAAAATTTCCGATTTTAAATCGTAATAACAATTCAGTTTTTTTTGTAATCAACCAAGCTTCTCAAGTAAAGATACATCAGATTATTAAGTGTAATACGGCATCATAATATGCAAGTGTAATTACATGCTTTAAAACCTATTAAATATACTAAAATGAAAAAATAATTCAAATACAGTAACACATGTAATATCTTTCACTCTTCCAAATATACCATTTATAAAATTTGTCTTACAATTGCTGTAATATTTAAAAAAACATATTCTAGAATTTTTCTGCTATTTTAGATATTATTCCTTTGGAATTTTGACAGCCATGGTTTTCCTGTAGATTTCTTTACACAAAGCTTTAATGCCGGAAAAATATTAAAATTAATATACTATTAGCTTCTTGATTACTATTTTAGCTTACATAGTGTTATAAATTATTCATACGTTGTGCTGATTTAAAAGCTATATTACTTATCGAATTATTGTTTTTTAATATGTGTGTTTATATTAGAATATAAGCTAATATGGTAACCCAGCTGTTAGAAATAAAACATAATTTTTATTCAAACTTTAGACCAGTTTTTAGAATTAATGTTGTCGTCCAAAGTGTATGATTATGCAAAAATATGTTAGTTTCATGATAACTCATTGATCCCTCACACTAATTTGATATGAATAAAACAACGTTGTTCGTTTTTTCCCATACGGTATCTCCAAATGCTTTTTCTACTATTAATACATTTCAGACACTGTCAGAGCGCATACGTAAAATATGGTATGTAAACGATATAGAGAATTTCATTCAAGCTTGAATAAGTTTCTATCGCCGCTCTTGCAAGCGTCATAATCTATCGGAAGCGAAATATTTTTTAGAATGAAGCAAGAATAAATATTGGAGGTGAAATAAGTCCATAAAAGAAATGAAAATTTATCATTTTTATTCTGTATTATTGTACAACATAAATATTACTATTATTCATAACTAATCATGCATAGATGAGACTCTCGGATAAGTTAGATCCGTACAGGGCTGTAGTTGGTCCGAAACGCTGTTCCGGTACCACTTTTTAACAGTAAACAATTTTTAAAAAATTTAAGCATTTCTTTAAAGTAGCGGCATTTTTATCACCCAGGTTATAGTATTACGGCATTGATTAATCTGCTACTACATTAATAGACCCATGTCCGTCTAAAATCTAATGCATTGTTATTATTTTGTTTTTTCCAATCCATAATTTTGTTTTCTTGAAGAACGTTTTAAAATACAAAACATGAGAAATTAAAAGGCTTTAAAAATATCCATTAGGTTTTTCGGTAAAGTCCGTAAAAGTTAAAAATATGGCGTTTTCATTGCCAGTAATTCTTGATTCATTTCACAAAATCTTTTCATTCAGATATATTTATTATGCTAGATTTGTCCCTCAGTTGAATAGATAAAGTACCCTAATTTAAGAAGGATTTAGGAGATTGAATTTCATATAGTGGTAAAAAATTATTTTCTGAAAAGAAATCCCTCTCAGGAATTTATAGCAATGCTTGATAAGCGTTATGATTTATCAAGTGTTTATCAAACTTATTACCAAATAATTTTACCGAAAACACAAAAACCATCACCATTCCTTCTGCGGGAAAGAGAACGGCTATGGTCTTATGAGATGCTCGTGATATAATCGTATTCGACTTTTGTGTAAAAGGGCAAATTATTTACCGAACACTATTATACTTGTTTGCTGGATCGTTGAAAAAAGTAAAATCAGCGTCACATAGCAAAAGAAAGATTCTTATTAACCACAAGGATGCACTAACTCACACTCCGGCTTGTTATGAACCGAAATATTTCACTATTTAATCTCCCACCATCTTCCGTAAGTCTACTATTCTCGAAATTTAGCTGATGTAAAGAAAATTTCATCGAAATGTAAGGTGATTGTCGGAACAACTACCTTCTTTGAAATGTTCGACAAATCAGGAACGGAATAAAAAATCTCGAACATTGTTCGCCTCTGTGTATAAACCTGAAAGTAGATATTATTGCTAAATAAATATAGCTTATTTCGGGAAAAAATATTTTTTTACTTTTTGCCCTGAAATATCGAACAATCATTGTATTACAAATAATTTTGACTAGAAAACTAAATATAATGTCTTGCATATGATACTAAAGTTAATGATAATTTTATGATGTATTTTCATTCAAACAATTCATTGCAACTAGAACCCAACACCGGTGTTTAAATATTATAGGATTTGCTGACGGTGAACAGTTGGGTATTTCATAGCAAAAAGTGGACAAAATTCACATTTTTGATAATAATTTTAGAATGATCATATATGCTAAACTATGTAATTAAATAGTTGCAATATCCTACTTTAAGTCTATTTTTTGCATTTGTTCACCCAGTAAATTTATATAATTGTTACAAGTGAAAAATCAGCGCTTGCGAATATTTGTATGATAGCAGCCTTTTTACAAGTGCTGTTTTGAAGTGTCCAATCAGGTAAGAAAGCACAGTTTCACTTCAGTTTTTTTGTATTGTTTCTTATTTATAAAAGATTTAACTATAATAATAACTAAATAATAATAAATATTAACTATAAAATATTTATTTATAATAATAACGAATCAAATTTACACATTTTTTTATAAATTTTTGTTAAAATTTTGTGTGAATGTAGGGCAATTAAAACTTCTAAGCTTTTTTTTTTTTAAATTTCAAATCATTTTTAGAAACAATAAGGATTTAATTGTACTTCCAAGCCTTTCCAAGCTATAATTTCTATTCCAGAAGAAAGTCTAAATCTGTAAGAAAGAAGATCCGAAGGTATTTGACGTGGATTCCCGCGGATGGACTTACGGTTACACTTTTTACCTATAGTGGTTCAAAATATTGAAGTTTTATACTATTTCAGCAGTTTAAAGCATATTTTAAAGCATGTTCCTGAGTGACAATTCAGAATACATACTGAACAGAGATAAACACAAAATGAGTTTTCTCCCAAAACTTATATTTGATATATAAGTCCCCGAAAATGAGCCTGCTGTCCGATTTCACACCAAAATATTTAACCTAAGTTACCCATTCAATGGTATCTACAAACTAGGCAAGAGAGTTTGGAGTTAATCTGTTGTGACCTCTTTTTAATAAAATAACCTTAGTTTTATCTCTGTTAACAGCAACTCTACAGATTTCTAACCATTCTTCCACAATGCTTAAAAATTTTTTAACAATTAGAACAAACGTTTTTGTGCAGCTTGTGCCAGGGAAGCCGTATTATCAGCAAAGAAGCAAGTATTAATATGCTGACATTGAGGAAAATCACAAGTTAGAATTGAATAAAGAAGAGAACAGAGAACACAGCCCTGAGGCGTTCCTGCACGTATTTTTCGGATGTCTGACATCTCTCTATGCAGATCGAATCTGAAGGTTCTTTTGTAAAGATACTTTTTTATAGTCAATATGATGTACCTTGGAAATTTAATAAGTTTAAAGATGAGACCATCGTGCCGCACCCTATCACTGGCACGCTTTTTGTCAACAAAAATAACTCCTGTGATAAAATTCTGGTTAATGCCCTGATTTATGATATTTAGAACTTTTAAGAGCTGATGAACAGTAGAATGACTCTCCCTGAAGCAAAGTTACAAACTAAAATCTGACCTCTCTGTATATATTTATTTTAAAGACTTTTTAATGATAAAATAGATTTTTTTTTGAAAAAATACAGTTTTCTGCTGAAGTTTTGAATATTTCTAAAACTACGAAAGGCATTGCTAATATGTTAGTTTATAACACAGATGGATGTGATAACTAAGTTCTGCGTAAAATTTAATGAAATATATTGAATAGAATTTGTAATAGGACGTTTGGCGTAAAAGCACTTTTTCACTTAATTTTTGCTAAAAATCGTCTTGATTTTGAAAGTTAATGAAATTTTCATTAAAAATGCGTTGCTATGCTTACTTTTATACCCTATTCTTATTTAAACATGTGTATTTCTTCCACATTTTAAGTCTTTAAGAACACTGCTCGGAAGGTTATAACTTAATTGAACAAAACTTTTCAAAAGATAATTAAATTATTTGTCGTGATTAGCAGCCCTTTTAGGTGAATTTTAAAACAATAAAGGCTTTTATATAAATAAAATAAAATACAATTAATTCTTATTTCAATGTGTTGAAATAATTACCACTATTTTTATTTTGTCCTTTCATATGTAAATTCTGTTTACTTCCAACCTCTGAAGAGTTCAAATTAATACAATCGACATTATAAAATTGCTGCCTTAAACTAAATAGTTTGAGGGCGGCATAAGTAAAAGGAGTAGGAAAATGAAACGACTGGTGTCACGTAAAAATCAAAGAGGTTAAAACAAACGCGATGCACAGGTCTTTCCGCGTATTGTGTCTTATTGGGAGCAATTCCCGTTGCGAATTACAGAAACAAATTTATTCCATCTATTAGAAATACCCTATTAATGGTTCGTTATTGTACCCTTATCATTTTACATCACAACAGAACTTTTTATTGCTTATAAATTCTGTGCGTTATGTACTCGTATTTTTAATTAAAATTATTCCTGATTCTTCTCTTTTTTTGTTTACATTACAGCAATTCCAAATACTCGACTCGCGTTTTGAGAATATTATTTTTTTGCTGACGTTTAGGATTTTTCATTAAATGAAAATAAATAATTTGATCTTTTGAGATTATTTATATCTAGTCTGAAGCCGGTATTCTGTTTTGTTTCTTTTCTCTCATCACATTCCAAAACAAAAGGCGAGAAATTCAGTTTTATTTATATTATACCGAAATTCTAGTTTTATGTCGTTTGATTCAGAGCTGAGGAGAGCTCTTGATTGCGTTGCAAAGGAAAGGTTTTCGAGTTTTCAACTGGTTCGTAAGCTAAAGATTTAAAAACGGCTCTTCTTAAAACCAAAGTTTACGTAAAGATTTTAGAGCTAATTCTATGCCTGTTTTGCTTCTGTCGGATGTTCGAAGCATTCGAGAAATTCGAAAGGCAAAAATATTTCTTTTCAATCATTTCCAAAAGATCCTGATGTTCGAAAAATTTCGATTCGTAGTTGCAAAAGAAAATATCTCACTACTACCAAACGAACGACAACGAGCTTTGAAAATTGTTTCAGTGTTCGCCATCGGAAGCAGAAATATAAGTATCAAATTTTATGAATATAAGTTCTGTTAGTATTTATTCTGTTCAAAACCTAAGATATAC
>BGPR01020031.1:0-12461 GCA_013235015.1 Araneus ventricosus
ATGATATAATTTGATAATATTTTTTGACAACTGATGCTTAAGAAAGGGGTAATCTTCATGTTGCTCAGAAATTTAAATCCCAAAGAAGGACTTTGTAACGGCATTCGCCTATCAATTACTGGTCTTCCTGAAAATTTCATAAAAGCGAAAATTGTATCTGAATGCAATCGTGGCGATATTGTTTTCTGGCCAGGAATTGAATTATTCCCAGTGACGCGAATCTACCATTCGTCCTCAAGCGTCGCCAGTTCCCATTAATTGCAGCTTACGCGATGACTATGAAAAAATCGCAGGGATAAACTTTCGATGATGGAGTTCACCTCGATGAGCCTGTCTTGTCACATGGACAGTTCTATGTTGCACTTTTAAGGTCTATTAACCCAGCATGTTAATGTTTACACAAAGAAATCTGAAGTACAAGGAAAATTGTTAAACAACGAAAAATACTTCACACGGAATGTTATTTACTAAGAGGTTTTTTGAAGAAAGAAATATGGAAATAAAATAAATTCTGTCATTAAACATATGTTTATTTTATTTGTTTTCAGTCAATGTTAAACATTTCTCTCTCATATATATCTATTTAAACACGTCAAATTTGACAGGAAATCTCTCGAATTAAATGTCAATTTGGCATACCATGACGGTTGAATTTCTAGTTAATTCATATTTATTCAATAGGTTTGATGGTTTGAGTGGACGCGCCGTTCTTATGCTCAGAATGCATTACTTTCAAATGTTGCCGATGAACAGAGGAAAAAAAAGGCAAAGATATGTTATTGCAGAAATGTTCGGGCCTAGTAGGGCATTCCAATTTTTATACGCTTTGGTAGACACGTAACTTACTGAAGTATATCCCAAATATCTTACTATTATGATACTTAATTTTGACGGCGCTATATTCTTTGAGAAAACGTCGTTGTGCGGCCAAGAAACGGGACCTGTGCTTCACGTATAGAAAGAGTGCGACAAATACAGTAGGGCAATACACTAAAAGCTAGCCTAGTGGGTGGCAATCAATGAATTTAAAAGACATGATAAATAATAAAGATATCCGTGTTTGATTGCGAGGAATCTTCACGAACTGCTTATTAAAGAATTAGACTTATTGTCGTCATTCATTGAAAAAGTTATTTTCCGTCTCTAAAAAATTATAAAATAACTATTATTCAAAATAAACTAAGATGTATCACATTTTTCCTGCACGGCTAGGGTGGGGTAATCTTTGTATTTCATTATGATACTTAAGAATTTTGCACGTTAGTCGCCACGACTCACGTCTGAGATTCGAACCATCTATCTAATTAGATGACTCCTTCCCTGCTATCTCTTAAATACATTAGAGGAGGGATCATCTGATTAGATAGTAGGTATGAATCGTATTCGATTCATTGGGAGATTAACGTGTTGAAGAAGAAATACTCGTTAGCAGTCGTGAATCTCTCAAAATGCTATCTCTTCCAATCGAAAACTATGCAGAGATGCCTCTAGGGCGATAGTATTAAAAATAATTATATGTTGTTCTGCTTTGCAAGTAGCATAAGGAATTACAAATGTTTACACGTGATAAAACATGGCTACATTACACTACTGAAGGCGACATAGAGTTTGGTTTCTTTTCACTGCTGATAAGTAGCTTTATAAAATTTTTTTGATGAGCCTGATGTTTACATGCGAGTAAGTGTCCGTTCTGTGGGAGATTCGAACCTCCTAACGAAGAGTGTTGTTGCTTTTGGGAGGAAGAGGAGGACGACGGATGCTTCACAACAAACCTCGAGGAATTTGAAAATGCATTACAAAAGACTAAGAAACGAGATTGACATTCCTTGGATTACTCAACTTTTAATTTTAAATACTCTAATTTAGTTTTTCCGCAGATTGATTATAAAGAATTTCGAGAAATCAGTTCCCCGCGAGATGAGAACGAAGTAGAATCTTCAGTGAACTTTCCTACGGGTGCGCATGCGCAAATTTTGCGACATTTCGTGCAAAATATCCTGGTAAATTACGGTCAGATAGATTAATTAATTTAATAAGATAAATTAATTTTTAAATAAATATTAAAATATTTTGACCCTCTTATGCGAAAGTCGACGACAAATTTTCATTTCATTAAATAAATCAATGTAATTCATATTGTCCTACAAAGTTGCATTTAAGTCCCTTCGTTTTCAAACAGTTTGTGAATATCATCCTAATTACGTAAAAGTTCCTACCCTCGACAAATTTCGAATATCTTCTTAAAAGAAAAAATGTCACTTTAGATTATGAATAGAAAATATTGCATTTGGAAAAATTCATTGACAAATGAAATAGCTCTTAAAATCAAAACTGGTTTTTTCAGCCAGATCTTTTATATTTACTTTCATGTGTCACTTTTCACTAACTCTTCCATTATTGCTTTTGGAGTTATTAAAAGAAGATACGAATCCCAATGCATTATATTTTTTTAAAAAATTTTAAAAGGCATTTTAAATGTGAATTTGTATACCGATATTTATAGAATTTTGAAATATCTGGCTCACAGTATTTATTTCATTCAGTGTGTCATACCAAACAACTAATCCTAATAAAAATTCAAATGAAATTTATTTTCGATTGATTGGATTTAACATCTCTTTTTCATATCAATAGATAGTATATTCATAAAGAAAATTCGAAACTTGAGAAAATTGTAATAATTGAGTGTAATCTCACAGATTTCACACTTTCGCAGAGACATTCCTACGTCGTTTCTGACTGTGATTTTAGAGTAACATAACTGAATGTGTTTTTATCACATTACAGAACTTGCAAAAATATTATATATGCTTTCTTAAGTCACAAAAAATGAATTTGTGGAGAATATGGTTTTGATATGTCTCTAAGAACAAAATTCAAATTATAACTTCTGCAGAGCATATACTGTCCTTTGGAATTCCTTGGAAGATTAGCGCTTTTGCAAGCTTTTATGTAAAACCTCTCATATTAGATAAGATGTAGTTAGGGTAGCCATAACTGTTTGGTTGAAATCTGGACATCTCGGTGGGAGGAGAATGGTATAAAGTTTCAAAAATTGTCTGCAAACGATCCTGTTTTATAACAGTAGCACAGAATTTGTAGAAGAGAAAAAAGAATTTAGGACTTCAACATGCAAAGAATATACAACATTTATTAATGTTTGGTAATTCAAAATTACATTTATGACGTTGACTTTTGTGAAAACGCCCTCTATTACAACCAAATTTTTCTCTCGCCGTATTCATTCTCGTAAATCCGAAACTTTTGAAGGTCCGTGCATTAGTCCGGACGTGAACTTGAAATCCGGTTTATGACAACCTTAGTCATAGTACCTATGCCCCCGCAGTTCCCCAAATATAATTCCTCTTTTTTCTAATGGGCTTTCAAGTTTGACTTTCCCTTTTCCTGACGAGTCTTTTACCGTTTAAAAACATATAAATCATTTCTGTACACTCACATCACTTTCAGATTAAACTTCATTAACACATCGTAAAATAACAGATAATTGTTCTTGATGGCTCTGGAGTAGGGATGGGAAACACCTACCGGTTTAAACCGAAAACCATTTTTTTCCGGTTAACCAGTTTATTTCGGTTATTATTTTACTCTGGTTTAAACCTTTTATTTTTTTTATTCAAAAACTGGGGAAAAAAGACTGGTCGGAAAATAGGTTCGACTAGACTAAAATTTACCAAGTAATAAAGCTTTGAATTTCGTCATGTTAGGCCAATCACCGACAACCACTCACTAAAGGCTTCTGTAGGTTGGCGGATTACTGTAAGAGTGTTTATGAACAGATAAATATTGGCCAATGGTTTGATTTCCTGCAAAAACATTACTAATAAAAAAAAAATTGTCTGCCAACGGCGTCTGTTTTTTGTAGCCAAAAAGTATTCATCTTTAGTCGGAAGTTCTGTGGCGTCCGAAAGATTAATATCTACGTAGTTCCTGATGAGAGGTGTCGACTCACGGATCAACACATTGTTGAAAGAGTCTTTAAGAGCAGATTAGATGATAAATATTGGCCAATGAATTATTTCCTTGTTGAAACAATGTTAAAAAAAATTATCTATAATACTTACTTATTGCAATAATTACTCATTCATTATTATTACATATTTTATTAATTACTTATTTATAATCATTATTTATTACATTAATTAGTTATTCTATTAATACTTACTTATTGTATATTATTAATAATTATTAATTCCGTCCACAAACGTTGCTCTTTTTTTTGAAAAAAAGGAAACAGGTTTTTTCAAAAACCGGTTATTTTGAGAGGTTTCAACCGCAGGTGAAAAAAACCGGTTTAACCGAAAACCCTTTTTTTTCTATTTTTTTCTTTTTGGCAATAACCACCATCCCTACTCTGGTGTGCAATCTAATAATTTTTTTACTTAAATATATTTTTTACTTTCTGACTTTTTTAGCCAAAGCAGAAATCAGTTCGTCTTATATTCTATGAGATAAATAGGAACGCGATGTCGATTTCATGCAACGATCCAAATGTTGTTTTATGATCGGGTGAAATCTTGCAAGTAATTATGTGATCTAAGAAATTACCTTTGTGTGATTTATTAAAGTATCGCCACTTCCCTTTAATACTAAATTATGCTCTGATAATTATATAAAATTGAAGCAACTGTTCGTTTATAAACACATTTTTACACAGTGTGTTTGGGTTTTAATTATTTTTTCATGTTATCTGTCATACTGTTTTTCAGTTTCAAATTCTGTTTAAATTGTAACAATTTATTCTATAGCTATTAAATGATATTCTAATATTTCATGACTTCGTAATAGCGAACTTGAATGAAACTCAATCATTAAGGCAAATTAAACACAAAGAAGTGGTATTAAAAGTGTGGAAGAGTGCCACAATGTGGCATCATTGTATTTTGAGGAGAGTATCTATCCCATCTTCGTTCTTGATGTTTCTTATTCTTCAATTTTCTTAAATAATTTCAGAAAAACTTCTGCTATTTTTATCATTCTGAAAATCGTAGTCTTTTTCACGTATGTCACTCCATTTTGTATGATATCCGTTCTAAATTTATCAGTTATAATTTCAGGCCAATTACCAGGATCACTGATATCGATATTTCAGTATTAACTTTTTGTTGATCCAATTGAAGCTGTGCTTCTCGGACTAATTCATCTTGTTCCTTATTCGACGCTCACAAAAAATCCACAGAATATTGGTTTTCCTCTGCTTCGTAATTATCTTTACTTTTTTCAGTTTTTTGATAATGGCGTTACTCTTTTTTAAGACGATAGCTGTTTTAATGATGATTAGGACTGTTTTCGCGGATGTCATACGGCCTAGTTTGATTTCAGCGATTTTTATTTTTCAATAACTGTTAATTACATGTTTGTTCAGTTTGTTACACATTTTCTATTTTTTTTAAAAAATTGCGATCGAGTTATTCCTGCTTTCAGAATTTTTTTTCTTTTTCAATGCTTTTCTTAAATTTCTTAGATCCATACACATATATTTTCTTCCGGCATCTTTGTCTCTACTTGTCATGTTTCGAAATTATCTAAAAATATTATAAAAAAGTTAAGATCAATTTTTACTTTCTCGTACACGAAGTATACAAAGAGAAAGTATTGTAATCGTCAAAAAATTCGAATTCGAGATTTTGACGAATCTCCACGTTTTAGATCACCCTGGGTCCGAAAAACATAATTTTGGAATTATGTCTGTCTGTGAACACGATAACTCAAATATTTTCAGAGCTATGGGCATGAAATTTGGTACGTAATCTTTGCACATAATTTGTAGGTTTCTATGAAATTTTGTACAAAATCCGTCAATAGGAAATCTGTCTGTCTGTCCACGTTCATGTGATCTATAGCTCAAAAATTTAAATAGCTATAAGAATAAAATTTGGTACGCAGTTTTATCATCATAAATGTAGGTCCGTATAAAATTTTGGATCAAATCCATCAAAGGATTGTTTAGTCTGTCGGTCTGTACAATCCCATACTTGTAAAAATTATAACTCTTAGATAAATAAAATTTGGTATGACGTATTCTAACATTAATTAGAGATATATGCCCAATTTTCATTTCCATCGGTTAGAAAAAGGCGTGTAAATTGCATATTCAATTTTCTAACTATTGAGGTGACACGCATGCGTACTGGAGCGCTCTATTCAGCGGCTTCATAACGAAAGGCTTATGCGTAATGACTCCTGCTTGGCGCTTTTTTCTTCCCTTTCGGCTCCTTTTTCGCCCTTTTGGTGAATTCTGCTCCCTCATGGATTATTTTATTTAAGTTTATTTTGTTGTTTCTGCGTGTCGTGGGGAAACTCGTGGCATTCTGGGCATAGAGCAGATTTGAAATTTTTATCCGCGCGAGGATGAGGGGAAATGACACGTTATACGAAAGTTTTTGAGAAATGAGTGTATGAGAAAGTTTATGGGAGCCCACTTCCGCTGGTTTAGTAGCATGATTACAACAAACAACAATGAACTACAAAGTTAGTAAATTTCAACAACATATTATATTAAACATTTTTCTTCCCTTTAAATACGAATATTTTATTTATTTCTCCGATAGAGATGAAAACATCTACTATCAGCCGTTACAACGCAAGCTTAATGAAACACACTTTTTTAAACTTCCAGCGGGCGCGCTTACGCAAATTTTACGACATATCGTGCATCGTATTATATATATATATATCGTGCTATTTTACAAAAATAAATGCAACTTTTATTTATACTATCTGTATTTATTAGCCTAATTGTAAACAAATATTTTATAAATAAAATTGCACTTATATATATAAAATAACGATATAAACATGTAATTAGATGCACAATTCAAGTATCTCTTGCAAACGCGCGCCCGCAGGAAGGTTAACTTTTCTTACTCTGTTTCGGCTATGTAATGAGATTCAAAGCCCCCAACCATGTCTTTGATTGGTCGACTTGAAATGCGCAGATATCGCGTGATTCTATTCAGATGTATATGTATATTTGGATTAAAATAAAAAGTGAGAAGGTATTTTAAATTGCAAAATCAATGTGCGGGCGCACCGTTCGCACCCTCTTGCAGGCCCTGGCTAAGGGTTATAGTGGAATATATATGAAAGGATATTGTTACAAACATGGAAAGTCGCTTCCCAGCAATGCGAGTCTTATGGTTGGGAAGAGAGTTTTACAAGGTTAAGCATGGAGTGACCTCTGCGACAGTTATGGCACCCTGACCTTGGCGACAAATAGATGATTCCAGAAAATGCAACCCTTTTCTCGATATTTCTACTAGAAAAGGGAATACCCGAGAAAACACCAGGCGACGTCATGGCCTGTCGGAGAGAATATTTAAGGACGGCACTTAGATCAGAGGAGCGTCTTTTGATCGACTTGGATCGCCTTGGAGCACGAATGCCTTTGTAGTTCTACCCGCAGTGCGAGCTGGTGAGCTGAGCGCTATTGGAGGTGCAGTTATGGTCTACTAGTTATTAGTTATTTGCTGACTGTTTGTGTTGTTAGATAACAAAGTGCTGAACTGTTATTACCAGCGAATTGTTGTCTGTTTACATTGGTAATCTGTGCAAGGACTATTGTTTCCTGTACCTGTGCTACGTGTTTTCCTGCATATTTGTAAATAAATCTTCATTCTCCATTATCCTGTGTGTTGGACTGTTTACACCAAACACCCGCAGTAAGACATTTCGCAACAATTTGAACCTCTTGAGACATTCCAATGATCAAAATTTATGGATAGTATCAATGTTCCCGCGTATCAATCTATCCAACTCCCTCTATATCAATTGAGAGATACTTTTTTGGTCAATGAATGTTTAGTCTTTTGCGGTTATTTTAATTAGATTTTTTGAAATAGGCAGTGAATTTATTTTCCAAATGGATGTTACTTTTTTCACTTAACAATGAAATAAGCAAATATTAAATTTGCAGAATTTACAATTATCTCATTTTGAAAACTGATTTGTTTCTATGAGCCCATAGTCATGTTTTTAAATATAAAGATGAAAGCTGAATTAAATTGAATATACACCAGCTAGCTCTTTGCACCGCGATTATGAGCTTGGCACCTCACATATAATAAAGGTTTCCTTCAGTCATCCTGGATAAACTGAGAGTGTTATAAATTGCTGAGTACCAAATAGTTATGAACTATTTTCCAAGGCTCTAACTTGAATCTCGCTTAAAATTTGCAACCTTTCAAACAACAAAATTAGCTTTTATAGTAATGTACGAAAATTATTCATCTAATTACTTTTTGGACTATATGAAGTTAAACAGTAATGATTTCCAAAATAAGATATGGTATTTGGGAGGCCAATGATGTTTGATATTTATTGCATCCTCTAGGGAACTGTTTTATAGCTAACGATGGTAGATATTAACCCTTTGCTCTTGGATGCCGCCTTTTAGGCATCATTCTAGACCGTACATCATTGACATTTCTTGACCTCGATAGTTAAAAAAATATCTTCTTAATTGTAATAAGTATGTCCTGGTATTCAGTGAATAATTATGCATCTAATTTCAGCCTAGATATAATTAAGCCCAAAAGATCACATTGTTTATTTTCATAAATCAATAAAAACATGGGTTGTTATGTAAAATTATGAGAATAAAATATCCAGGTATTAATCTCGTATTGTTACCCTTTCTTACAGATAGAAAAAAAAATTAGTTCTTTAATTAGAAAGCGCTTCGAATAGCAGAGAGTTTCGGAATATGTCCAATTAGACTTAATACATTGAAAGACATTACGCGCATAGCCTTTACTGCAGTTCCTAAGAAACACATGCCAAACAATACATTTGAAACTGCAATTAATTTAACCGTTGAACTATACAATTTAGAATTCTATATAACGAGACTTCTTTTATGATTGGTGGTAAAAGTTATTGAAAACTATCAACCACGCTGTACATATATTCCCGTTTAAAATTTTTATTTCAAATTTGTAATCGATTTACCTGATTGTTTGAATGTACTGAACTATTCAATTTAAACTGTAATAATGCGATTGTTCATCTGTCATTTTTATCAGATTTTATTTGAAAAACTGAAATCACAGTGCTTTTTTTTCCTTTACATTTTTCATCGAATTGTTCAAGATTGAGTAAGGGCGCAAAATTTAATTTATGATAACATTCATATCTCTATTAATAATAAAAACAATTTTTCTTTGTGTGTGTGTTGGCGCGTAACAGGTGAGACTGTTTGACTTTGTGTTTCCAAATTTGAAGAAATATGCTTCGAAGGGTGGGAATATTCATCTCGGAACGATTTTTTTAAAAGTTTAATAAGAATTTAATTTAAATAGAAAATGTGTGATAGAAACATTTTTATGTTTGTAATGATAAGGGAAAATAAATATCCACAAGAAAATTATGATACAAGCAGGGGAAAAAATAAAAATGGCAGTTATTATTGTAACAGTTTACAAATAAATAAATCGAATGTAGGGTTTTTTACTGAACTTGGCACATAAATTTGTGGTCGAATTGCTGGAGGGCGCTGCTTTCACGTTACAGTTTTTATTAGCTTCCTGTGTAAGGAAGTATGTTAAATAATTAAGTTGGGAAAGTCCAGATACTTATTTTTTTTCTAATTAAGAATCTATTGAATGAAATACCTTTTTATATTTGTTATTTGTAACTTCTAATATTTACTATGTGCTTATTTTATTTCTTTCTCTATTTTTTATTTTCTGTGGCATCATATTTTTTATTAATTTTCATTTTTTATTGGCAACGTTTAAATTTTCCTTCAATATTTGATGTAAATTTTGTCTCTATTTTCACCAGATTATTGGTCTGCTGGAATGTTGTTTTCTCGGAGAGTCAACACGCATTCTAAAACCTTATGGATGAGCCGGCTTTCCTGGGTATTGGATGAATTGAAGGAATACATTTTATCTTATTAACTAATATTTTATTTCATCGTAGAGAATAATCTAATCTTAATTCAGACCAGTCTTGCTCATTAAAACAACTTCTAAATATAATTAATCGTGATATCCCGTCTGTTAGACAGTTCACGAATGATATCTATATGGCTAATGACGTTCTGGTACTTCTTGAGTTTTTGACTTTGAACCAGAGTGAAAAAGAACTTGGATATCTGCCAAGTGCGATGAAATTCTACACATTTGAATTAGGATTAAATGCTTTTATAGAATAAATATGTGTTACCTTTTCTCCGGAATATCGCAACATAATAATGTTTTAGGCTTAATTACATCAGCTATTGCATTCTGTGCATAAAGATTGTAACTTCACCAAGTTTAAAGAAAATATTTAGGCTGGAAACATTGTGATGATAATAGAAAGTTAAGTGAAAATTCTGCTTTCAACATCAACTTAAAGCTAATTTCCAAAGAAAGCAATATTTTTATTATAACGTTAACGGCAGTGGCGTAGCTGCAACGTTATCCGCCTGGGCGAACTTGTAGTTCTTTACAAGTTACACACGCCTTAAAAACCTCAAAAAAAATTAATTCCAGGAAAAGAAATAATTTATTAGTAACTTTATTCGTTGCTTGACGAATTCAATCTATGCAGATAGGTAGCGAAATCACGCGTACACACCAGTCTTTCGTTCACATATGGGCAATTTACCGACAAAAGGGAAAATATACGAATAAATTACGTTACTTATTTTATGTACAAAAAAACTGAGCTAATGCCGCTGCTCTAAGTTATAAAATTGTTTCCCTGCATGTCTGACATAGTCGCCCCTTTCGGAGAGCCACCCGGGTGGACCACCCCCTTTAGCAACGCCACAAGTTAATGGTAGTTAACACAAGTAAATAAAAAAAATTATGAAATTAAAATATTAATCCTAATTTCATTACATCAATAAAAAGCATTGCTACAAATTGTTTCTAAAAATATAAAGAAATAATTGCAAGGGAATAAATATGGTATCACTGGACAGCTTTTCTTAAATTTTTAAATATTGTACAAATGAGTCTTGAGTTTGAAATGGTTTGAAAAATGGTTTGAGCATGAAATGTTTATTTTTTTCAAGCTATATCAAAACGCTTTTAGATGGTTCCATTACAAGAAACTCGTACCGTTATGTGTCTTCCAGGTACATTTAGCCTGACCTTTCACCATTTAAGCATTCTTCTAATTTTTCATCTGTAAAATCCGCGTATGTTCTCTCAAAAGAGAAAAGTTTTTTATTAAAAGAATATAGAATCCCTCATCCTCAGAAACATCTGTTTTTAACGAGATATCTCAAATTATCTATCCTACGAAACAAAAAAAATCTATATAACTAACATTTCATGATTTATAGTTTAGGTCAAATAAAAATTTCTAAGAGAAAGAACACTGATAAAATGTAAAAGTTTCAGAATTTCGATTTCAATAGGCTTTGTTGTCACTTTTCATTCTCTCAGGCAATTGAATTTTTCACACTAATCGTAGGGGAGAGCAAGCTGCTGCAAATGTACAAATTCATGTGACGTCACTGTCATATGATATATATAACTGACAGCGATCTAAACATGTAGGCTAATATGTAATGTGAACATAGGATCCGTTTTTAAAAAGTCTGTCCCGTTGTACCAAGCACAGCCTCGGGATACTGAAATGTCTCGGTTTCAGAAAGAGAGTAACTCAATGTCATTGCGACCGAGAGCCAAGTAGGGTATAAATAACCTGGGCTCTAATATTAGGAAACGCCATAGAAATAAAATATTACACAATTTAATGTCACTCTTTACAGCCGAATATGTAAAAAAATGATGACATGTTCCCGGCAGCATTTATGGTTGTTAAACCTTTACGACTCGGAGCGAACAACTCAGATAATGTCCCCAGCGCTACTTACCTACTGCGGAGTAACCAAGTGACTATTTCTGAAACAAACGCGAAAAATCAAAATATCCGATTCATTACATTTGTTTGGTGTTTATATGTTTATTTACGTTCTTTTCATTAATAATTAAAAACTATGAAGAAACATGCATTTTCTAATATTACTAAAAATACCTTTCAATTTTTTTATATTTTCTAAAAAAATCGATACTCTTACCTAAACATTAGACGTTGTCTTAGTATAAAAATAAGTGGTCACGTTACTGATACCTCACTGTATCATATTTTGCGGATTCATCTGTATTTGGTATCTTGTAGACTGCTTAAGTTGCGCGTATATCTTTTGAGTTGAAAAAAGTGTTAGTGCTCAGCTATCTTTTATTAATTTGCCAGTTTGTGTTCTTATAATTCAAAAGAGAAACACGATTGTCCTAAAAGTTTTCCACAAAACAATCTTAAGTTATTCCAAACATAGAAGGTAAAAATTTGAAGGGATGCCCGATTCGACTTAGCTTCTGAAGAATTAAGAATCAGTAAAACTAACAATAGATTTATTGAACGACAACAATATCATTGAAAAAATTGCACATAAAAAGGAATAGATAAAATCAGATTAAATCGAAGAGGAAAAAGGTCTA
>BGPR01020031.1:16497-28394 GCA_013235015.1 Araneus ventricosus
CTACATGTATTGCTAAATTTTTATTTTCAGATTTGTAATCGATTTTGATTGATTGACGTACTGAACGATTCAATTTAAACTGCAATAATGGGATTGTTCATCTGTCATTTTTATCAGATTTTACTTGAAAACTAAAATAGAAACTACAGTATTTTTCCCTTTTACATTTTTTAGTTGTTATTTAATTATTGAGAAAAGGGCAAAATGTCACTTATGATCACATTCATATCTTCGCAGTTTAATAATAAAAACAATGTGTATGTGTGTGTTGGCGCTCTACAGGTGAGACCGTTTGACTTACAGTTTCCAAATTTGTTAAAATATTCTTCAGAAGGGATAGAATAAATAGTAGATAATAATAACAAAAGATAAATTATTCATCCCGAACGATTTTTTTAGAAAGTTTAATAAGAATTTAGTTCAAGTAGAAAATGTAACGGTGAAAGAAATATTTTATGCTTGTAATGATGAGGGAAACAAATATACACAAGAAAATCTACCGTAAAATTATTTATAAAGTAGTTAATATCTGTCGCTCTATAAAATTGAGAAAGATTCTTTTCCAGCTCAATCCGCATTACCGCAAGTAAAGTAATCCTTCTATAGCGTATTAACAACATTAAGCCATAAATTCGTCACGCCTTGAGGTGTTTTTGGGGCTTGGTTTACGGTCTGCAAGGTAATAAATTAAATATTATAATTTAAATATATATATATATAAAACTTTTGAAAAATACATAGAACAATGTACGGCAGTTAGTATATGTAAGTAACAATTCTGTATTTCTCTGAATGATGTTGCAATCCCTCAGAAAAAAGGATTTTTTGACTTAAGTTTCTTCACTATTATTTCAGGCGTGTAGTGGATCCGGAACCCAGTTCCAATACTGCTTTTTTCTTTAAGAGTAATAAATAGAAAGAAAATGGAGCCAGAGCTCAGATCCGGTTCTGTTTTTCTTATAGAGAAATAAATAGGAAAAAAATTTGAGAAACGCCATAAAATAGCGCGATTTTTGTCCAGCTGGTTAGAGCATTCAGGCGCCCCTTATTTTGCGACTAAACCACTGATGATTATTTACAAATTAAGATTCAAAGTATTGCTGTATGAATATCGCATCATAAATAAAAAGAAAGTATTTATCAAAAAAGTTACATTAGATTCTAACGAATATAACACATTCTTATCAAATTCGCCACTTTCCTTTTTAAATATTTTTTATTTAAAATCATTTTATTTTTTTCAAAGGTGTTAGCTTCTGTACATTTGCGAAATTAAACAGAAAGAAACGTAATGAAGAAAATATGGTCAAAAGTCCACACCAAAAAATAACTATTCTCTAAATTTGATCAAAATACTTATGCAACAAATATTGATCAGATTAAAGGCGACAAGGGAACACTTAAAAATAAAAGTCACAGCACAACAGAACTGAAAAACCTGACTATCAAATCCTTTGCCCTCGTAATAACTTCAAAATTTCAAATGGTAACATCCAATAGCTAAAATAAAAATTGGTATCATAAGTTGTCATCGGAAATCAAATTTCATCAGTCTAGGACTATGAGTTAAAAGAATTATGGTTTAACCAAAGATTTCAACCTCTAATTTTAAAATAAGATTTTGTAGTTTTCTCATATCCTGACAAAAATATCATAAATGATATGGAACCTACAATAGCGTAGCTAGGGTAAGTGACGCCCGGGTCATAATATGATGTTTTCGCCTTCCCACGCCATTATCAACGCACGGGGCAGGGTGACTTTTCGTACCCTAATTGAATTTGACTTTAAAAAGTGACAAATACTTTAATGTGTTTTCACCATGGTCATTGGCGCAGCGAGGATAAGTAGCGTTCAAAAGATAATATGATTTTATTTTTACTTCACTCGTCAGCCGTGGCTAAACAAGCGCAAATGGGTCCGGAGAGTGAAATTATTTTTACGCTCCATCATCATATTTTGCTGCAAAAACAGTAGAAATGTAGTAATGTTTTGACTCTATATCATCCGGGCCACTTTTTGTCTTTGTCTTCTTTTGTCACGTCCACTCTTTGCTACCAGTCACTATACCACTGGAAAATGTACCTGTTATGCTAATCTAAAGTAATCTATTTTAAAAAAATTACCGTATGCTATAATTTATCTAAATTCATGCGTTTTTAGAATAGCAAAATAGCTAAATTTTGAAAGAAATAAAAGGAGAAAGCGATTTTTTGTGACCACGGCTCATTCCTTTGAATAGCTTTTACTTTGCATTAAATTTTCAATGTTCCCTCTAAGAACGTACACATTTCAAAAAATCTCCCGCTTTCTTAATTTGGAGTTGAAAATCAGAGTAATTATTCCTTTCTTGTATCAAATATTATTTTCTACGCCGATGTGGTATAATAACGTATAAGCAGAAACTATTAAAGAATATGGCATTAAGATTTATTTTTAATTGCGCTCTTAAAAAAAGAAGTGATTATTTGCATGTACGGTACCTACGGATAAAATGTTATTTTCAATTACCGTACCTGTGAATAATTCGTTATTTGTATGTACTGTACCTACGAATAAACCGTACAGTATCTACGAACAAAACTTTATTTGAAGGTACTGTCGAATTCAATATTCTTTCTGTAGGACTTGTTTGGAGGTCTATTTTTTCTTCGTTTTCTGTAGAATTGTTCCTTTATCTGCTTGAGAATATTGAATTTAATGTTCTTTTGTGAAAGTTTTTAATATTTTGTTTGAAACATACATGGTGCTTTTGATTTCTGTTATCGTTTTTTGGGCGTTGTTTTTCCATGAATCTGATTTAATTTTCTGCATGCAAGTATATATTGAAGCGTTTAATGTTGAAATTGTACCTTAGATATTTAATGAAAATTGAAATTTATAGTTCGGATGAGCTCCGTATCCTAAAAGATATCTTATTCCTCACCAAAGAATTTTAAAGTATATCATGCAGTATACGAGTATTCTAAGTCAATAGCTTAAACCTTCTTCTAACAGCAATAAGAAAATGTAAATTTTCATTGTAAAAGTCATAATTCCTATTTAAAAGTTTTATCAAATAACAGAGCTGAAAATATATTACTGATTATCCCCATACGACTTGCAAGCAATGTCTGGGTGGTACAGTTGTAAAGCAGAGGAATATCAGCAGTCGGATGAGGGATCGAAACGGGTTGAAATTTTTCCTCCTCGCAACATCGTGAGCAACATTTGCTGTATTTATATTTTCAATAATTTCTTTCAAATGTTGTCTGTGAAATTCAGTATTTTCTTTAATTTTACTCCTTATTTCAAACTCTGTTTCTTATCAGACAAAACTCCAATTCTAATTTCATATCTGATGCTTAAAAATATTCAAAATAAAAAAGAATAAAAGCAGAAAAAAAGAAATACACTTTTATTAGTTTATTAAATAGTATATTTATTATTTTAATGATTTTCTACTTTTTAGTCTTTAATTTATAATTCATTATGATAAAGAAAATAAATTATATATTAAAGACAAAGAGATTCAATTTCACTAAAAGATGGCACCACTAGTATGGATTAATTTTAATATAATTCAATGATTAACTGATAATTAAGCTCTAAATATATTAAAATAATGTACTGCAATCTAGAAGTCACAAGTGTACAAAACAATAGAATGGAAAACAACTGGAAATAATGTTTTATCCGTTGTCAAAGTATTTACAAATAACTTATCTTCTGTATGTACAGCTCTTGAAAATACCGTTTTATTCACAGACACGGTAACTGGAAATAACGAATTATTCGTAGGTATAGTACCTGCAAATAACGTTTTATCCATAGGTACCCGTACCTACAAATAACGCTATCTTTTTAAAAATGGCTGTTTCAATATTTTCATTACGATGCCGGGAAAAATCAAAACAAAGTAAAAAAAAATGTTTTCCCGCTCAAATTGTCTTTGTAATATCCCAACTTTTAGATCTGGCAGAGAGTCTCTATCCTTCAGAGAAGATTAAAATTTTTTCTTCCTCCAGCTAAATACAAAAAGTATCATAAAAAGATACATTTAACTTCCTGCTTATACTTCATAGAATTGCTGCTATGTAGCTTTACGAATGTGTAGATAAAATTATTTCTTTTTATAATTGTTGCATAATAAACTACATGTTTTACTGAAAAAAGGTCCGTTTCTGCTAATTTAGTAGTATCGATGTTTGTTTCTGTCTTCCAGGTTTCTTTGAGAAAACCCGAACAATTTGTAAATTAATCTGCCTTAGTTGTAACTAACATTGCATATAATCATATACGGAATTAATATCAGACATCAAAATGATATTAAATTATTCATTTAACAATAATTTTGTTTAAACAATTCATTGCAAATCAAATCTTATTTTTATGGTTCTCTTACGGTTGTTTTGGGATTTATTGGCGCAAGAGAGAAATCTGACCATGCTGCGCCAAACATATATTTCATTTCCATATTCAAACGAAAACGAAAAATTTAAAATAATATTACCAACTCAAGAAGTATTACTTAACATTTCAGATTTCTGGATTTTTCATCAGAAAATTCTACAACGATATCCCCAATATATACAATAGCATCTTTTGTAAATTACCAATTTACTACTTAAATGATGCGATTGGACCACTTTTATAGGCGATTTTTTCCCTCGACCCTTGAAATAATAATAACATTTATTCTAATTTTTGTTTACCAGCTTGAAAATAAAATTCAAAGCGTTAAATAAAACTGCATGAAGTGCTATGTCATTTGAAATCGTGATGTTTAAGAAAATTTATGTAGAAAAATTTCGTATGAAAATAGTGGCAAAACTTTTATAAACACTTATATGTACATCCAAATGCTTGGCTTTTTCTACCTCCTTCGTTTATAAATTATATCTGGAAAATCCAAAAAAATAAGATTTTTACAAAGAATGTTTGTTCAAGCAACATTTTATGAAATTATTTCCTAAGCAAATTGTCCGTTTTTCAAATTGCCTCAAAACGGCGTTAACTCTATAATACATGCGCACTGTTCAATTGATTAAGGATTAAATAATGCGTATATATGGTTTCATTTAATGCAAAACACCGTCTCCCTACATGGTAGTAAACAATTTAAGAAAAGAAATTGCACAAAATTTTCGTTTTAATTCATTTATTGTTATTTAACTATTCATCTCAAATATTTGAATCTGAAATATGTCAACATTATTCAAAATCATATACATCTCACAATGTTTATAATTCTGGTTGCAGGTCACTCCGCACTTTCACTACGATCCCGGCTTAATCGGCCCTTGTAGGTTGTATACGAGCTGGACGGCTTTTAGTGCGGGGATTGAGCTAGTAGTAAAGGGAGCTTTCCCCAAGGATGTCCTCGGAAGGGGTGGAGTAATATAATAAAAAAATATAGATTTCTTTTCCGTTTTTATTCCTTTCAGTTTCGTTTAAAATTGATACCTCGAGTTCATATTATTTTTGAATATTAATGCGTAATTGTGCTCATACTATGAAAATACGGGGTTTCTTATTTAACATAGTCTGTTTCTTTGCAAGAAAATGCTGCGCAAGAAAATATCTCTGTTTAGAATTTGCGAGTTCCATAACGAAGCGTATCATAATTTTGTTCTTATTCTTTGTGCTATCAACAGACGAATTCTTCCGTCACACACATTTGTTTATAATATCTTAAACTATATCTATACATAAATAATCATTTTATATTATTAACCGTATAGAATCAAGTCGCTGAAATTCAAGGGATGAAAAAAGCAAATAGTTTATTAAAATTCATTTTTTATCTAATGTTAGAATTCCTGTATTGATTCGGAACTTTTGATTTGATTTGACGGATTATTATCCCGTAAAAGGACAAAAATAGATTAATGATTCTATTTAGATAAAGATATTGACATAAATTGATCAATAATCTTAAGGATGAATAACTATAATTCATTCAATTGTAACTAATATAACGTTAATATAACGTAACTAATATAACGTTGCTAAGCTAAATCGGGTTTTTTTCGATCTAAGTATTCCAATCATGACATAACTCAGTTTCCAGATTTAAATCTTCAATAAAAATGCAACGCAAATTGTTTATTGAAAACAATAAGGAAATGAGAAACTTAAGATGAATGCAACATTCTTAAAGCAAACTTAGAGGAATTCTGCTGACCACTCGAATTCTGTAAGCTAACAAAATTTATTTCTTCGTTAAGATGTTTAAAAAGTCTTAAAAGACGTTATCTAGCTAAATTAAAGATTTTTGCTTCAATTCTATGTGGCTCTAAAATACAAAATAAGTGTCTATAGTGCGCAGTAAAATTAAATAGTTTTAGTATTTTTACTAGAGATTTATTTGAAAGGCATTACTGAGTATGAAATGTATATTTTACACTGAATAAAGCGGATGAATTTACACTACTAAGAGGAACAGGAAGCTTATTTTTATTTCAAGGCTCGTCATCAATCTTGTATAATCAATATTTAATAAATGATCTGCAGTATTATTTATCAAATATCTATTATAACAGAACAAAAATTTAAAAATATTTTATTGAAATTTTATTGACAGTGAGAAATACATACAAAAGAGCGCAAGCAGTAATGATGATTCAAACGTGCTTAATAAATGATAAGAAGCGAAAGCAGCAAAACAATAAACAAACAAAGAACCAACCGTTATTGTTTGAAACTACTGTATTTCTTTGCCTTCATGGGGAAAAATAGTTGGCTTTACAACTTGCACATGAAATATGCATTATTCAAACATTGGGATCTATTTAGTTATCATACTGCATAAAACTAAACTGCAATGATTTCCAGAATAAGATTACTACAAGAAAAGCCGATGATGTTTGCTGCGCCCTATGAGCTAACTTCTCATTACAGGAATTTTAAAGCCCATTAAAAATATTAAACCAATGGTGGGTGTTCAATAGCTTCTTCTGGAAGATGCTTGAGAGCGTGATACTATTCAATATTTCCTTTTGGAACATATATCATTTTTAAAAAAATATTTTCTATAATAGTATCTAGTTTGTATTTTCTTTAAGATTAGTTTAGTTGTATTAACTTCCAGTTTTGAAGCAACGCGAAGGCTATTTTGTGACGGAACTCGTAAATTAGTATCACGGTCAGATGTCGAGGAAGACACCTGAGCTAGCACTCATATTCAAACTTCCGCACCTCATCCGCGGGAGAACATTTGGCCACTACTTATGATTTAACGTACAACAGGCCACATAAAAGACGGATCTATAGAGGACTCGGGTTTCGAGCCTGTAACCCTTTGGACCCGAAGCAGAGAACTTACCATCAGACTACAACGGACCATTTTCTTTACCAGTTCTTCATAAAATTAGATTCATAATGCTTTGCAGAAGGTTTGAACAAAACAATTTGGGAGCATAAAGGTCTCAGGAGAATGTCCACTTTAAGTTTCTGGGCTTGATTTTACACGTTTTTTCCCCTGAAATACATTTTTCAGAGGCTTACAAGTAGAATTAGAGAACTGCCTACACTCTTAGACTACATATCGACGGAGACCATGAGGCCGGAGCAGCCCAATCATCCAGCGCCATTCACTCAGTGAAATTAGAACAGTTATCGCTAAAGATACAATGTAAGGAATCTTACGTAATTATATAGATATTCATATAAAAAATATAGATATTCATAAAATATTCAGTAAAATTAAACAAATTAAAGAGCACTATCATGGAAAGAACCACACACACAGCACAGACATCGATATGCCATATTAACCCTTTGATTGCGCATCCCGCAGATTTGAGGCAAGTCTATTTTCTGCCGCATCCTGCGATTTTCACAGCCTAATGTGTTTACTTAGTACTTTAATAGCGTTGCATCATATTATATTAATAAAGCTTTGCAGTAAACAACAACTCTTTTTGTTCAACGGCATTTGAACACGTTTGCAATAGTTGCATCTAAAGAGTAATTAATTACACAGTTAGAGGGGTAAACATTAACTCTCTGAACCCGGCAAGTGTGAGAATTCCATTAGCTCAAAACCTGGAGTGACTTTTTGCTCACAAAAGCAGAATGGAATCGTCACGTTCTTTACAGAAATCCCAGGAGGTCGACACCTATGGTTGACCTATCAATTGTCAACAAAGAAAGGAACTACATTTTTCATAAAAAAATTCACCCAGGCGCCCGAAAACGCCTGAACCCGGCATTTGTCGAAGGGGCGGTTTTAGACGGGATAGGGCTCATAATGCCACTATCCATTCCCGCTCCTTACGTCGTGGTGACCCCCCACCGGTTGAGTGTATGAATGTGGAAAGAGGCAGCGAAACTCCCCAAGGGACACCCAAGGCTCTGCATAGAACCCCCCCCCCCAGAGAATTAACATACAGCAAAAAGAGCAAAATTCGCCAACCGAAGTTATATTGACCAAAATTAAAAACCCGATTCCGCTGATCATCGATCGTTACATGTGGGCTTGACGCACATCGAAGCTCAAACGTCCTCTACTGTGGTGAGAATGTTTGGAGAGATGCGTGCTGACTCAGGTATCTTCCTCATCATCTCGCTACGATCCTAAATTACGAGATCTGCTCCAAAATATCCCTCGTGTTGCTTCACAACGGGGCGTCACTATAGCTAAACTAATCTGGGCTGAATAAGCAAATAAAAATCCAGGATAATAGGAAAAACCATATGTGTGACGTATTCCAGCGAAATGTTTACTTGTGAGACCAAGTTGGCGATATCTGCACTCCACGTAGTGGGAAAGTCAATTGAATAAAGGGGGGGGGTGGCTAACATCAGATGAAGAGGGGTTTGGCTTAGTTTACTTATATTAAAGTCCCATTTTGAAGCAACACGTGGGCTATTTTGGCACAGATCTCGTAATTTTGAAACGCGTTCAGATGACGAAGACTACATCTGAGCTGTCACCGCCTCTCCAAACTTCCGCACAACACCAGCGGGAGGGCGTTTGTCTCCCTACGTATCATTTAACTTGCAACAGGTCCAATACACGACGAATCTTCAGTGGGATTGGGTTTCGAACCTGGAATCCTTCGGCCCCAAAGCGGAGACCATACCACGTCAGGTTAAAAAGGGAGACTACCAGGAAGGACAGATCTCTACCCTTCATGAAAGTGGGGGGACAAAACGTTGGAGATGTGCTTGTCGGTCTTGTTGCGCCCAAGGAGAGTTAACAGCTGTTGCTTTAAAGGTGCTTTTCTGCATTTCAATTGATTTAACTCGCTTCTACTAAATTTTAGTGCAAAGCGCTTTTTATTTCGAGTTTATCAAACTGTTGATGTTAATTGATTTTTGTTAATTGTTGTTAACCAAGCAAGCAGTGTTATTTTTCGACTATTTTTGAGTCCAAGTTGAATGTTTATTTGAAGTTTCTCCCCCGGAGAGGTAGGAGGGACACCACGACGTTAGTTCTCGACTGCTGACTTGACGGCGGTTATTAAACGACTCCGTATACCTAGTCAGGACGGGGACAGATTCTTTGTGATCTATTTTAAGCTTTTCTGTTTAATATTTAAAGGAATAAAAGATTTCATTGCCATTTTAATTTGGTCGAAACATTTTTGTTTTTCGGAAGCTGATAATTGCTCCCTGAAAGAGATTTCAATACGACCACCATTTCCCATAATCAGCTATTAATGGAGCAATTTTAGTCGTAAAACTATGCGTCTTCTTTTTTCATACACTTTAGGCCTAGGAAACGCATAGGAAAGTATGCAACACATTCAGATAATTCTTATATTCCATACTTTGCTTAAAATTGACTAGACATTCTAGAGAATGCCGGCATTTCATACAATGTCAGTTATGTATCGTCGCGTGACAAGCACTACCTATCTGCCTTCAAAGAGGATGAAAATACTAAATTTTTCACGACCAATAACGAATATTTCAGATTTTTTTACGTATGAAATAAACATGAAACCGCATGTTCCTTCCAGAAGTGAAAATTGAGTATTTTTTTCCTCGTTGAAATTTCAACAAATTGAGATTGATGGTGTTGCTTTTTAAGCGACGATATATAACTACAAGTGCCGGCGAATTGTATAGAAATTATGATTTTGCAAGCTTTTCCTAAAACTTTTATTGATACAAACAGCATAAAAAATAATTTTTTACTTCATTTGAAATATTTTTCCAACTGAAGATATATGCCTATTTCTAACGGTTTAGGAACTAACTATGAGCCATCGATTAGAGTGGAAATCCTGGGATCGATACAACTGGAATAGATCGTGTTTTAAAAAAAAATGGTAGAAGAGAAACTGCATATTCCGAGTTATAATAATTGTATAAGAAATTAGACATTTACTAACTCTGAATATTATATTTCGGTATTAAATTACTCGTTCTACATGACTTAATAAAATTTTATTTAATTGAAAATCTTTCTTGCAGATCGGAAAACAGCAGCAATGCCACCTGGTTTGAAATGTCCGAGCCCTGTGGTGCGACTTTGGATGAAGAATGCTGAAATCTCTGAATGTCATCAGGAGAATATAAATAATTTTTCTTTAGAAATCTCACCTTCTGCTGAAAGATAATGACTGAATGACTTCTTTTTCATGACTTTCTTCTGACATTCTTTCTTTTGATTCTTCAAGACTTCTTACCATATATTGTATCATCAATAAAATGAATTCTGCATGACTTGAGACGATAATTGAATATATGGATATTCAAAATAATGCTTTTTAGATTGAAACTTAAATAAATTAGTTAATTACGTTCAAACTGCTTCATGTTCTGGAATGAAAATTCTCTAAATTGATATAAACGCAAAATCAAAAGTAAATCCCTCTTAGTTCAATTTGCAAACATTCTAAGGGTTGAAAAACCATAATGCTTTAAAACAGAAAGGACTTCTGGACTCATGAAATAAATGCCGATAAAAGTAACAATTAAGCTTGTCCAAAACAATTTTTTCTTAACACTCTGCAGGGTTGTACGTCAATTAATTCATTGTACAGAATATTCTCATCTTCCGACAAACTTTTACTGCACCGAAGATAGTTTAGTATCCAAAAACGATAAAACCGTGCCTTCTTTTTGATTACATTAAATGTTTGATTTCGAATATTATCGATTCTTTATGCGCCGTTTTCCTCTTTTCCATTAGAACTAGCACATTGTTTTTCATAATTATTATATCAAATTGGTTTCATCTTCGTCTGACATGCTTTTACTGAAGCGAATATAGTTTAATATCGAAAAGCAGTGTTGTTTTTAAGTTAACATAACAATAAACTAAAATTATAAACTCGCTGAGCCTCGCCAAATACTTGTGAAATGGCTAATACAAAGAAAATCCATATCAACATCCATAAATGTTAAGAAGTCTACTTTTCATGGAAAGGAAATCTTCCAGATCCAGCCAATATTTTCAGAATAATTAATTTCTACAAAAATGAAGAAGTTTAACTTGTCGTAACTCTGGATAGACAAGTAACCTTCAAAAGTTACTTCCAAAAAAAATTCAAGAGAAATTTCAAAGACGAAGAAAATAAATAATTCCCCATTGATTTGAATCCAACTTCTCGCAAAATAAGCTTCTAATTCAAATAACTATACTATGCCCTCTTATTAGTAACTCTTCACCTATATGGGCCACTGCAGATAAACCCATATAAAAGAATTAGAACTTTAACCCTCTGAGTGGTTCGGTCTTCTTTGTAAAGCGATTCCAAAAGCGAGCGATTGAAGAACCTTTATCTGTTTTAAAAGTGTGCCTTCCTCCCAACAGAAAATGTTCCGAAAGCGCTGCAGATCGAGTCTCTTCCCCCCCTCTGAACAAGGAACGATTAGCACCCCCCCATGGAGGGGATAACCGCAAGAATCTGTTCTATTCAGCTTGGAACCTATTCAAACTACAGTGCCAGGGGAATTCT
>BGPR01020032.1:4209-27384 GCA_013235015.1 Araneus ventricosus
TTTGATTCTCGCGGCTTAACTACTACAAAGCATTCGCCCAAATAAAGCTAGTTGCAGATACTATAGTCCAGGGAAATTGCGGTTATCGAATTTCTCTCAGAACGTTTTTCTTTTTGACTCATTAACATTTTTAAACAAAAATAGTTAACGGAAAATTCTAAACTAAAAATATTTCATTAAAATTTTCTAAACAATAGCTTTGAGTCTTAAGTTTCTTTTAATTATTAATTAATGCTCCATATTTTTATTTTCAATCTTTGAAGGTCGAGGTAAAATTTTCCAACGAAAATATTGTCGTGAAATTCTTTTTCTTTCAAAAAGGGAAAAATATGAACAAATTCTTTGCCAGCTGTTTATTCTTGGAAATAATTTAAGGTAAAGGGGCCAATTAGCAAACAAATCCTTAGTTTGAAGTAAAAATAACGCAAAAAATTGATTTAGATTTCTCAGTTCTGATAGGCATGAATTTAAAATCATGCAGTATTTTCCAATATTAAAATGAAGACTCTGATATTTCGGTTAACAATGTGTTTGAAAGTAGAATGAATTTGGTTTGTTATCAATTTCAGAAGCAATCCTTTTTTTCCCTTTCGGAATTGGGGAACAAAAAATAAATGTATTACGGATGTATTTAAAAATTAACTGTTTCGGTCGCGAAAAAATGTATAAAGGATGTTGAATGGTAATTAAAATTAGCTGTAATTAATCTAAAAATGTTAACTAAAAATTAACTGTAGAATTCTTATCTGTCTGTAATTTCGAAGGAAATGGAAATGGTTCGCAGTAACTTCTCGAAGAAATTTCTATCGTTTTAAATTATTTTATAAGTTTAAGCTTAATCAGTTTTTCGTATTTATGAGATTACGCGGCAAAAACATTAAAGGTGATTAAAGAAAGACGAGAGAAGATTTAAAAAGTGGTAGTTCACACCAAAACAATCATTGCCGTATCGGAAATGAAATACAGTGAAAACTCTGCTAACTGAACTCGGGGTAAGTGAAACCCGGGTTATCCGAAATGGCTCTGAAAACGCAAATCCAATAAACCTATATTGTACTGCACGGAAATAATCGAGAAAGCGAAACTTTTTTGCCATAATATTCCCACTCTTTTGTTTTAAGTCTCCAAAGAAGGTCTGTTATTTATTTTTATTTATTTATTTACAACCCGCCTCGGCCCAGCCTACTCAAGAGGGTGTAAGGTCTTCCACAGGCCGGAGGGGAAACATAAAACAAAAGAAATGAACTACATTGAAAAAGAATTTACAAAGAACCCCAAGGGGTGAGCAGAACAATTTAAAAATCATCGCTTACAACAATGAACTAAAAAAAAAAGAATAAAGAGCAAAGAGCAAAGCACAAAAAAGATAAGGAGCAAAAACATAAAACGCAAAGAGCAAAAACACAAAAAGCTTAACATTAAAAACAGAAAACACAAAAAGATTAAGAGCAAAAACACAAAACGCAAAATTCAAAGAGCAAAAACGCAAAAATCTAAACATTAAAAACACAAAAAGATTAAGAGCAAAACACAAACGCAAGGAGCTAAAACACAAAAAGCTTAACATTAAAAGCACAAAACACATACAAAAAATAACGATAACCAAATTAAAATCAATAGCATTTAAAACCAAACAGTTATAAGCAAAAATCGAGAGACAATAACCATTACAAAAACTACACAAAAATGCTAAAATTAAAATTAACGGGTATTAACAATATTGTCACGTCACAATCTGGGTGAAGACTCACTAGCCGAATGGTAGGGTGCTGCTCTGCAATCCCAAGAGACTCGGGTTCGAGTCGTTGGACTTTTATGTTTACAATCGTTATTTCTATTATTTAATTTATATGCGAATATAATAATTTATGTATATCTCATCCATGTAAATAACCCCCTGTTCGAGTGTTCTAGAACATTCCGCTAGGTATATAAAATGACCACAGCTGAATAAGTCTTCAGCTGTGGTGCTGTCCGTGTAGAGTACTACGGCCAAATAAATCTTTCTGTTAGTTACCTTGTGTAGCAAGCCCATTTCTACGTGACAATATTACTTACGACATTGTTTACCTGTGGCCGCCAGGTCATTGAGCCCGACAGAGGGTTAACTTTAATATAGAACATAAGTGTAGCCTACAAAGACAGTTCGTTTCACACCTAAAATATTTTTGTATCTAATTGTAATTAGATGCAAAATAGTAATAGATGTTCATGGCATAACGGAAAAATCGTTATCCGAAATGCCCTCCCCCTTTAGCTCGATTAACCGGGGTTGTACTTTATTAAGGCGTTGCTAGTCGTTTGGTCGTTAACAAGTATCCTGTAAACCTAAAAAAGTAATTCTTGTTATTTTCCGTTTGAAGATCTATGTAAACTTTATCTGGAAAGAGGAGGGGGAAGGAACCTTATTCACATCTTTGTATAAATGTACGAAAGTCTTCTAGTTTGCACTAATTGTAAAGAGCTTCAATTTGCTTCAGTTTACGAATAGCGAAAACCCCGATATCTTTTCATGTACGGAGTTGAAAATGACACTAGCAGAGAAGCATGAGAACTGCACGATTCTGAACCTGTTGGGCGCTTTGAAGTTCCGGGAATGTCCAGGGCCGGATTTTCGCAATTCTACGCCCTCTCCCAAAAAAGTTCATATATGATTTCGAATTAATATACAATAGTTTATTTTTGAAACATATATGCTGTGATGATTTAAAAGTTTCCTAGTTTTAAAAACGCTTCTTAACTTATAATTCGTAAAATTATTTCTTCTTAAACTCTAGTATAAGTATCTGCCAGTTTAACTGGAAGAAGTCCGGATTCAACCGGCTGTAGAGTGCGGGACTTTCCACTTTTCGAAACAGCTATATAAACTCGACGCCATGTTGTAATGTTCTTTTTCACAATGTAATTCCTTTCCGTTAATACTCTGCCTTTGCGCGTAAGTTTCATTCACGGCAATGGAGTGGAATTTATTTTTCAAGATATTACTATAACCGTTAGCTATTATCATCTTTAACAAGTATAAAAAGCAATTGAAATAAAGCATTGATTGGATCAACGATTGCCTGCTTATTAAAGCTCTACACTTCACAGAACGAAATATCATTATATGCATTTAATACAATCTTTATAATATTTGAACCACTTCAAATTTCTTATTCAAACTTACACTACCTATGAAATAACTTTATGCTTCAATCTACTCTCTAATCTCTAACCTACAACAATACTCCAGTGGATTTCTTGAAATCGTCGAAAATACCTGCTAAAACTTCTTCGTCCGCTCTTTTATCCGTGAATAGGCTTGGAGGGTCATTGAATTGTTTACATTATTTGCACTACATTCTAACGAAATTTTATTTCGTTTGGAGCCATAGAACCGGTTCTAGGGCCTTCTCATTAACCGAACTTTAATCATAACAATCCTGTCTATTAGAATTAGACTTCAAATATCGATCAAGCTGGTGCTCGTCGAAACTGCTTGTGGCGGAAATTTGTATATCCTCAAGGACAGGCCAAATTTCCAGTTACCTTACCTTATTACCTCCATTCGCTTTTAAATTATTAATATTTAAAGCTTTTCCTGACTTTTGGATCACCCTGCGCATTGTTGTTAAGTTGGCAAAAACACTTGGTGCCGTTTGGAGATAAAACAGATATATTTATGAATAAGAACTCGATGCTCGTTTTAGAACCTTATGACACTTTGCAAAAACGTGAATGATGCAAGTATACCTCATCATGTGTATGAAGGGTAAGATTCCTTCGATCTTATTATTAAACATAAAGATTTCACCGCCCTGCAAAAAGCACACGGTTGAAAGCTGATGACAGTCCCCACGAAGCCCCCACTAGCACGAGACACAAGGAGGACACACGTGCCTCCGCAGTACCCTCTGGGCTCCATAAGCACGTTTTTCCATTTAAACAACTTTGTCCACTGACTGGAAAACCCATGGACTACACCTCGTAGAGAACACCTTCCAACAAGATCACATACTTTTCTTTCCATGTGTTATATTACATTCATAGTTTTTAAAAATCTTTATATATAAAACTCTAACATGCGTGGCACAGAAATCGAGCTTATTACTTATTGTCTAATGGCAACAGTTAAATGCAAACAAACCGCCGTACAAACTTTCAGTCTGTTTAGTTGAACGTTTTTTTAACCGTGCGTCGCTTAGATTTTTAATGGAGCTGCAAAATATAATTAGAAATGCTCTGAAGAGGGCTCGCCGAGTCACCGAAGCCTCGATTCAGTCAGAGGAAAGGAGATCTAAAAGAAATACCGTTGACAGAAATAGGCGTCTAACAGAAAGTCTAATTGAACGCGAAAATATAGGTAATTCGGTAGGCTTGTTGGGCATAAATTCCTTTATATAGCCTGCTAATATATTTGATCTGATGTGAAACAACTTTAAATGTGTTTAAGACGTAGAGCTCACGAGATTTTTTGCAATATAATAAAACTTTGGATAAAATTATTCTAAATAGATCTGCTAGAAATGAAGCAGATGCGCTTTGGCAATCCATAGAACGTTCCAGATAAACGTCAAAATAGTTTAAGTCGGTGAAGGGGAAATCGTGTTAAATTCAGAAATTGAGGTGAACATCACGAAGCTTATTATTGTTAACATTGTATATTGGGTGCTTTTCCGTTATACACTCATCATTTGGCCTCTTTTTTCTTTGTCTTGGCGAATTTTCGTGGACGCTGAATCGCCACCTTGGCTCAATTTCTTTCCTGGCGATAGTTGATGCGTACTGTATTTTTGGCTAGCTGAAACGTCAGGAGCCAGAATGCGCCAATTTGTCCGAAAATGCACGGTGTGCATATAACAAAGTGCAGTTCTTTCTTTGCGATAGTTAACGCGTGCTGTATTTTTGGCTAGCTGAAATGTCAGAAGCCAGAATGCGCCAATTTGGTCGAAAATGCATGGTGTGCATATAACGAAGTGCAGTTCTTTCCTAGCGAAAGTTGAAGCCTACTGTATTTTTGGCTATCTGAAGCGTCAGGAGTCAGAACGCTCCAATTTGGCCGAAAATGTTTGGTGTGCATATAACGAAGTGCAGTTCTTTCCTGGCGATAGTTGAGGCGTGCTGTATTTTTGGATAGCTGAAACGTCAGGAGCCAGAATGCGCCAATTTGGCCGAAAATGCATGGTGTGCATATAACGAAATGCAGATGGTTTGCGCGGGACCAGCTAGTTCCTAATAAATCAAAACACTTCAAAGAATACAGCATATAATACATATTAAATAATTTCATCACATCATAATAGCAATGGAACACAAACAACAGATCTTAAATCAATTAGGCTCATTCCGTTTGGTTGGCGATGCATTGGCGCCTTGTGTCATAATATGATATTTCCACCCTCACCGTTATCATTAGTGACTTCGCTTGCGTCAATGGCGCCTTTGGCGTTATTTTTTTGCTCTCTCTTCGTATTTAACTATTTAAAAAGTATCATTAACGTTTTGCCACCATGGCCAGCGGCTTAGTTAGAGTAAGTGGCGCCGGGAAAATAATATGATTTTTTTTATCCCAGTTGTCATCAGTACTTTACAATGGCGTAGCGATCGGGGGGGGAAGAAGGGGGATATAGATGCCCCGGGCGCCATGAGGTCAAGGCATTACAGTAAAACCTCGCATAATTCGATCCAGAAGCTTACTCATTATGCGACACAATTTTTACTATAGAAATCAATGTAAAATACGATAATGCGTTCCATGCCAAAAGAATACTCAAAAACTTTTATGTATAACGTTTATTCAAAGAAAATTATATACAAGATCGTTAAGGAGCCTGACTCATCTTCATCTTATCTTTTATACAGAATCAGCCAGCATGAAATGCGGATAGGATTCTCAGAAATGAAAAGTGGAGTGAGTGCTAAACACGAACTGATGTACCTCTTCTGTTATTATTATTATTAAAAGAAATAAGCCAATTACGTTACGTCGTTGATTCAAATACGTCACTCAACTCGTTACGTCACATAATTTGTGACGTAGCTTTGACAACTGTAAATACACGGCAGAAAAATAGTTTTAAAAACCATGGCCTTAAATATTACTTGAATAAAAAAAATGAAAATAACCAAAGTCATTCGTTCCATTCAAAACGTTTATTAATAGAAAAAAGAAATCAAAACAAAAGATCTCACTGGATTAACAGTTGAAACAGGTTGCATTTAAAAGTGCACGCACCAGTACTAGACACCTAGTTTGATAAGAATTAAAACAAAAGAAAATAAAAATGCTCCGTGGATATCACAGTCCGGGAATTCACCTCTCCTCGTCACTCGTTATGCGAAACGTCGCTCTTTAAGCGAGTCATTTTCTTACAATTTATTTTGCTCGTTAAAGGTGCGTATACACTTGCGAGCAGAACATGATCAAAGCAGTTTGCAAACAATTTGCGGCGTGTTTGAGGAGATTTTTTCAAGACAAACGGACTTCGATCCATAGAAAAGAGGCGAACGGACTTGGAATCTGTCAATCATCCCCGTCAATCAGTGATAGTGGAGGGGATCTTTGAAATTCCAAAGACCTTCTCCCCGCCATTAAGAATTCTTCCACTATCACTGAGTGGATGACTAATGGGTTCAAAGTGTACTCTGTTCGCCGCCATCCCATGGATCGAGGTGTACTCGCCATAAAAATAATTTGTTCCAACACCCTGTGAGACAAAACAAAATCTTCGCATTGGGACCCGGAAACGTATACTAAAGCGCTCCAAGTCAATACTTCTCAACACCGTCCCCCTCAGCGCTTTCAACCCTCCCTTCCACTATCACTGATTGACGGGTATGATTGACAGATTCCAAGTCCGTTCGCCTCTTTTCTATGGATAGAAGTCCGTTTGTCTTGAAGAAATATCTTCAAACACGCTGGAAATTGTTTGTAAACTGTTTTGATCATGTTTTGCTCGCAAGTGCGTACGCAACTTTATGCAAATCATTCGTTATGAGGGGTTTCAATGTCACCTAAAAAAATTTTTTTTAAATTATAATTTCAGCGATACCGGTTTCAGTTCCACGTCATTTTTTATTACTTTTTGTGGACTATAATTTTGCCTCAAAATTTCGAATAATTCAACTGTAGTCAGTCAGTGGCATAGCGACTGGGGGTGGAAATGCCCCAGGCACCAGTTTTAGGGAGCACCATGGAGTAAAATATTACCGCGTTTATGCCATTTTTACAGCAAAATATGATGAGGGAGTGTACAAATATTACCATACACCTGGCGCCATTTACGCTTGTTGAGCTGCTGATGACAATTGGGGTAAAAGAAAAAAAAATCATATTATTTTCTGTACCCCAATTACTGTCGCTGGTGATAAAACGTTAATACGTTTATGTCACTTTCTAAAGTCAAATACGATGAGGGAGCGAAGAAATACCGTGCCCAGGGCGGTGCTTATACAAGCTAATTCACTAACGATGGCAGGGGGTGACGAAAAAACATTATAACATTATGCTCCGGGCGCCATTTACCCTCGCTACGCCACTGGTAATTTAACAAGCGTTAAATGCGCCAGGAATATGGTATTATTTTTAAGCCCCTATCATATTAAGCCCCTATCATATCATATTTTGCTTTAAAATTGGCAGAAAAGCAGTAGTTGGCGCCCTCTAAAATTGGCGCCCGGTGCATCTGTACCCACCTTGCCCCCCTCCGGTCGCTACGCCACTGTGGCCAATGTATGATATAAAGATTTCTAAATACGTGGTTTTACCCATTAAATCACTATCATGATCCCACGTTATTAACGAAAGTTCTGGGATAGTACTGAAAAAAAAGCAAACATATTTGTTTGATTGGTATAGAGCAGAGGTTTCCAACCTGTGGTACCGAAGGACCAGTTGGGGGTACGCGAAATCAAGTTGTTAATTGGCGGAAACGAGAAAACAAAAGGGATGAAAAAAGTTAGAGAATTTTGTTTCTCCATGTGAATACTTGCTATTTAATAACTATACCACTCGAATAGTTAATTAATGCGTAATTTCTAGCTATCCTTATAAGTTGAAACGAAATAATTACAATACTGTTTTTTATTTGCTGTGGCATTGAACTTATACTATTGTAAAAATGGAATAAAATATAAAATCAAGAATAAGTTCTGCAAATGTTATTAAACCTAGTTATTTCACTTTTAAGCTATTTTACCTTAACATTATTGATTAAAGCTTCTTTGCATAGACGGATGGTTGAGGGGTTGGATATGATAGTAGGGGGTGCACGAAAGCAAAACGAATAATCAGGGGGTGCACGAGGGGAAAAAAGTTTGGGAACCCTTGGTATAAAGAAATAAAATTCCTGATCAGAAGGAAAACACAGAAATAAAAATAAATAGAACGGAATCTGTGTTTGTGAAGCAACACGCCGGTAATGGAATCTTTACCTATTTCCGAACTGGCAAACGCCCTTTCCTCTCTTGAGCTGGTCAGTATGCGGTCCGTCTGGTCATCGATTGGTGGCCGAAACTATTAATAAAACCAAGACGAAGGGCGGGGAGAATCCGAGTGGTCAGTCGGTCAACAGCAGCCATCCTTCAGCTGACCTTTACACGTCGTATTACTCTTTTTATCGTTTATACAGAAAGCCAATTAGGGAAATATCGGCGGAGCGAAACAACGTAGTGCGCATGCGCCTCCTTTTTCTTACTCTGTGAATAAACTCTCGATGAATTCCTGATAAACGATTCTTGGAATTATCCAATTAACGTAAAAAAAAAAAAAAAAACCTGCCATGCGGTCAATCATCTGTGAATAATTGAAGACACGATTTATTATAATAATGAGCGATAATATATGGGCGATTTAAATATCGTCTGTTCTGTAATGAACAGACGATATTTAAAAACAAAGATTTTTATTTAAGGATCATATAATTTTTTCAAAACTTCATTTAATGGAATGATTTTACACCATTATAAATAAAATAAATTAACAAGCACATAAATATCAGATTTAATTTTTGTTTAATTTCGGTCAGAATTGGAACAAATGTAATTTAGTTAAAAATACATATCTAGCCTTCTATTCGTCCGATTTCGCCCAGCTTTGCGTTAAATGTCTTAGCTTTTATCTCTCATCCGTTGCCGCAGGAATTTTGAACATAGCATCAAATTTAATTTTTGGAGAATTTCGGCCGGAATTTCAAAAAAATGTTATTTAATAAAAAATTTATATCTCGCGTTCTTTTCATCCGATTTCCACCAGGTTTTCTTTAAATGTGTCAATTTTCATCCCCTATTCCGTTCCTGGAGGAATTTTGAATATTCTTTATTTTCTCAACTTTTATTTTATTTAGTTTTGAATTAAATCTTTGCTTAATTGGCGTAAATATTTCTTTCTATAAATACAAACTGATTTTTTTTGTTTTTAATTCTTTAGGAGAATTTCATTTGCTTCAATTGTTGAAGTAAAATTTCACAAAAATTACATTTTCAGCGATACCGGTTTGAGTTCCACGTTATTTTCTATTTCTTTTCGTGAACTATAATTTTGACTTAAAATTTCAAATAACTGAACGGCAGTGGCGTAGCTACCGGGGGTGCAAATGCCCGGAGCGTTAGTTTTGGATAGCACCATGAAGTAAAATATGACCGCGTTTATGCCATTTTTAAGGTATGTGGCTACCCTAAATTCCTCGTTTTCCTGAAAATTTTCAAAATTTGTTTTATTTGTTCATTTTATAGGCCATACATTTAGGTATATAGAAATGCATTATTTTTGTTTCTACTATAATTACAATTTAAGTTATAGCATAAATAGTAAACCGGAAGTGACAATTCTGATAGCGGAAGTGGAAATTTAAAGAGAGTTAAAAATACAAACAATTAGTTTGAACAACTATTTTTTTAATTCTCAGGCAATATATTGTCCAAAAATATATATTTATGCTTCCATTTCTTATTTTTATTGTTTTATTGGTTTTTGGCAGCACTTTGTTAAAAAATATACAACAAAACACTAATTACAACAGTAAAAATGATTTTTGGCTCTCAAATTGCAGTTTTATAATTTAATTCCTTTTATTTTGAACTGTTACCTGTTCTCAAGTGTTTTGAAATATAAATTTATCCATTGATGCTTAAAATTTACATGGAAATTGTCAAAAAGTTAATTCAGATATCGAGATGTCACTCACTATCTACTACAGAAAATTATTCAGAAAAAAACCTAAAAAGCAAAAAGAACAAAAAAGTCGCTTAAAATCAAGTAAAAGAGGGTTTTACTTGTAAATATGGCGAATTTTAAGATTCTAAGGTGAGCACAAAATTTTTTGTATTCTGAGAAATTGTGTTTCTCGATATTTTTCTTCGTGGCAAACATCATTTTGGAAAATGTTTTCAAGACATTAAAATGAAATTTGGCCAAAATGTTTTATTTGTTTCTAGCTACGTTTTGAACTAGAATCTAAGCTCTCTGCCTATATTTATTTATTTTAATGACTTTTTAGTGAAAAAAATTGATGATTTTTTTAAAAAAATTCGAGTTTGATCACAAAGTTTGAAATATCTCCAAAACTTTTAGTGGTTTTAAAAATCTTTTAGTTCATAACACAGATAAGCATGCTGGCTATATACTGTGCAAAAATTAATGAAATGTATTCAATAGATTTTGTTATAGGAGGTTTGACGTAAGCGCAAATTTTCACTAATATTTTACTAAAAATTGCCTATTTTTTGAAAGTCATTGAAATTTCCAATGAAATTGAAATTGGAATTCTTAGTTTTATAACTCATTTTAATTAAAAACATGAATGTTTCATCAAAATTTTAAAAAAGTGCTCTGGAGGTTAGTCACATTTAAAGCAAAATATGAAGAAGGGGCGTAAAAATAAGACAATGCCCCTGGCGCCATTTACGCTTACTAAGCCATTGGAGTAAAAAAATCGTATTAGTACCCGTGCGCCACTTGCCATTACTTCGCTACTGTTCATGTTGACAAAATGTTAAAGTGTTTATGTCACATTTTAAAGTCAAATATGATGAGGGAGAGAAAAAATACATGCCCGGGGCGCCGTTTAAACAAGCTAAGACACTGATTGTCATCAAAATAAGTGGAAAGTGAAGAATGGAATGGTGATGTTTACGCTTTACTTAGCGTGACGTAACCAAGAGCTCCGGAAATGCGCTCATCTTACTCATTGCCTGTCACCCCTTTCCGGAGTAAAATCGCCCAAAAGTGCTAGTCTTGGCATTTTGAAATGATCAGTAGCTTTCCTTGTACTATCAGTCTGACTTGGCATTGATTAGATTCAATAAATGAAAACACTGTAGCTTCAGATGAAAGAAAAAAGTCAGTTATTAGTAGAAAGTATAAAAACATCCACCAAAATTCGATAATAAAAGAAAAATAAATATGAAATAATCTTTATGGAAAAGAAAAGAGCCGTAAACATTATAAAAGGCATTAAAAATTGTGAGTATCGATGAAAAGAGTTAGTATCTCTTAATAAACTAGTGCACTCAAAACTAACGTGTTCTTTATTGAAACATCCAGTGTTAAACAACTGACAGCACTGGTAAAGCGCGCATCGCTGTTTATTTTATTTTTTTATTTAAAAACTGAGCACCTGGCATTTTCCATTCAAGTTTCATCGCGATGTAAAAATTCAGTGATAATGCGTCTGTAAATAAATGCGTATTTGGAATTTGTGAAAACGGTGTTATCTGTTGATTTAAACTGCTTTTTGTTGAGTCAGGGACTTGTAGCGTGCTTACGCGCGGTTAATACATGGGAGCAATTAATAAATTAAATTATAGTTCAGGAACGATTTAGGCATATTTAAATCCAAAAGAAAGAAGGCGTTAGAATCACAAACATCGAATTGATTGATTGAGATGTGGTGAGATGGGATTTTTAGCAACAAAGGCCATTATCCCCTAATGCCAAAAAGGATGCACTCAATAAATGTAAAAAAAGATGCACACAATAAAAGTAAAAAAAGATGCACTCAATAAAAGTAAAAAAAAAGATGCACTGAATAAATGTCAAAGATGCACTCGATAAATGTCGAAGATGTACTCAAATGTCAAAAAAGATGCACTCAATAAATGTCAAAAAAGGTGCGCTTAATAAATGTCAAAAGACTTCAGAGATTGAAGAAGCAAACATCGAAATTTATTCATCCGTATCGTTCTTATAACAACTCTTTTTGTTGCCAGTTTTGGAAACTAAACTTCGCGACAACAAAGATAATATCATAAGTAGAGAGAGCTGCTACAGACTCAGAAGTATGTTTGCTTAACTCACTTGATTTAACATCTTGAACAGCTTTACTTTTTAAAGGGTGAAACATTAAATAATTTTAGCAGAGATTTTGGTAAAATCTTGGTTTTCTCTAACATCCATATTGTATTATAAGATTTCAAAATATTTTCAGTATTGATAGTTCTGTCTCCCTGTCTCGATTGCATCACCACAATGAAGAGATTAGAAACGGTCATGTAATTGTGCTGTTCGAAGTTGTATTTGTCTTCTTACTTTATTGCGAACGAAATATAGGGTGTTCACTTGGGGATTACAGCCTTTGTTGCTTCAAATCCCATAACTCCTATCATTCAAGGGTGTTCACTCTAAACGAGACTCAGTAACTGATTTCTAAACTGTTAGAGAGAGACATTTACTTCCAGTTGGAAAAATGCTTTAAATTACGTCAACGTTATGATTTTTAAATACATAAATAGACTTCTGAAATAATTACAAAGTCTACATTTTTACACAATCCCCCGTTTTGTCAGTCATATTTAGTAAAATATTTTTGACACACTTAAACGAAATAAAAAGGTCCACCCTTCTGCGACTAAAACTGACCGAGTTATGGAGCTTGGCATAACGTTGTTTTAGGCGATTTTAGATAATTTCAATTGCTGCCTCGAGGAAGATCCTCCAATCAACTCACAGCACTTGCTCGACGCTGATGCTGATTAGTTTAAATTAATGAAATTCAAAGCTCCATAATTTGGCCAGTTTTAGTCGAAGAGGAGTGGATTTTTTTTTCGTTTAGAATGTAAGTGTGTCAAGAATATTTTACTAAATATGGCTAATTGGGCAGGGGAAGGGTGTAAAAAAATAATTGGTAAAAATTTAGACTCCTTAACTTTTTCAGCATTGCACTTATTGACTGAAAGGACATAAAATATAATTCTTTACGTGATTTAAAGCATTTTACAAACTCAAGTATATGCCTATCCCTTATTAGATATAGTGTTACAAACATAGAAAGTCGCTTCCCAGCAAAGTTATATAGGGCTGTATGGGAATGGATCCATCGACCCCCGACCTTGGCGACAAAATGTAAGATCTAAAAAATACTAGAATTTTCTCGATATCTCTATAAGGAACCGAGATCCCGATTTATCCAGATGATTCCATGTGCCGTCACGGCCTGTCGGGCAGACTATAAATAGCACTGTGCTCGGATCATAGAGCAGAGTGTTGATCGACTGGGATCGCCTTTGGAGTGCCAACGTCTTTGGAATCCCTCTTTGGAATTTTACCACAGTGCGAAATAGTATGCTGTTAGACGCCGAGCGGTATTGAAAGTTCTGTTGCTGTCCTTATTAATGAATTGCTGTCTGTTTGTGTTGCTAATCTGTGCAAGTGCTGTTTTTCCTGTTACCTGCGCTTCGTGTTTTCCGGAATTTTCGAGAATAAAGTCTCATTCTCCGTTATTCAGCTTGTTGGACTGTTCTCACCGTACACACACTGGACGATTTTTGGAACAATAGGAATATACTTAGAACGGTCTAGAAACTAACTATTGGACCACGTTTAGACTTAGCTAAAGCTTTGCAATCTTCAAAACATTAACTTCTAGACTTTTAGTGACTATAAATGATTAACTTATGCGATATATTTGACCCTGTTAATTTTTTGAAAAGTACTGTTTCACATGACACACATTTTAACACTTTCAAGTCTGCTACCGATATCAGCTCTTCAGCATTCCAATGGGAGATAACGAGATATCACAGGTAGACGCAGGATTTGAAGACGCAACTAAACTCGACTTTCCGGGGCAGACGATAACGCTGCCAAGGCGATTGCCAGAACAGGCGATTGCGTGCCGAAATTTCGTTGGTAAAAAATCGTTTGGTATCACGCAGGAAAGTTTCCCAGAATGTAAAAAATGTGTGCTTATGCAGAAACAGGGTCGACGTAACATTGCGCAGCAAAACATTTAAAATAACCAGAAGGGCATATTTAAACACGATTCTGTTTATAATACGTTCTTATCAAAAATGGAATGACGTTATCTTAAGGTAAGTCGCTAACAATTAGAATTTTTTCAGCACTAATTGCAGGCATGAAATTGATCTGTAATTAGAACCTTTTCAATTGTAGATTATTTTTAATTTATTATGAGAAGTTATGTCGAATATAACAAGAATAAACTAATTCTTTAAATAAAAAAAATTGTATGAATGGCATACATTTCATGAACTTCAATTATATTTTCTGGAATAAAATTCCAAATTTATATAAAGTTGAACTTTATTTAGTGAAACGAATCGAGAATGATTCCGAAATGCATTTAAATGCATGGAATACTGAAATGGGTTTGGCAAAGCGTTATTTGAAAATTTTCATCTCTAAATATTATTATTTTTTGAGTTATGAATATAAAGGATGTTATAGGATTATAGTGTTTCTTTATAATATAATACTTCAGTGGTTTTTATTAATCAGCCAAATTCGAAACTAGGTTTGCTGGATCGTCACAAAAAAGGGTGAAAAATTCCATTTTTTTATTCTTTTTCTTTTATCTGGCTACATTCGACGGCCAGCTGGTTTGCCTATCATATTAAAAGTATTGATTTAGTTACGCATAAACAGCTTTATATATAAATTTATATGTATATTATTCTGCTATTAAATTTTAATATATTATAAGTTTATACAAAAGCAGCATGAAAATGTGCTGAATGCTTTTTATTCGGTGAAGTTTAATGATTTATACCCTTACATTGAATTATTAAAAAAGCGAATATCTAATGTGAATGAATCTCTTAAAAATATGAGCTAGGGAAAAAAAACTTATTTCATTATTTTGGTCATGCATAACTTTAATTTAAACTAAAATAATTATACAATATTTAGTTAATGATGAAGTACATATTTAAGCTAATTATAACGCATAAATGCTTAGCATAATCTCTAGAGAAGATTATCTTGAAGTAGGTGAAAAAAAAAATAAGAAATGAATCGATCAAATCGATCAAATCGAACGGAAAAAATATTTTTAAAATTGCTTTTCATTTAATGCAAATAATAATAGTAACAATATTAATAATAATAAAATTAATGAATAATAAATATCGGATTAACAGAAATTCCGTAATTTAATTTTTAATTAATAAAATCAAACGTTGGTTTAAAAAAATTGGCGAAGTAATGAAAATGGATTGCATTTTATAATAACAATAGAAGGTAATTATATTTAAGAATTAATTCAAACAAGATATTATTGTAATAAATCTTGAATAATAATAAAAATAAAAAAGATAAGCTATTTTTAAAATCAGAATGCAAAAATTAAGAACAATTTTTATATCATATTTTAGTAGAAGAAAAACATGCGATTTAAAGATTTGATAAAATGGAATCATGAAATGAACGATGAATTATAACAATGAAAATTACTTTCGCACGTCATATTTAAAAATATTTTGGAAAATTTGTTAAAAATATTGAAAAAAATTTCACGACAACGAAATTGATATAATTGAAAAGTCAATTTTTCTGAATTTCAAGACGGTGTAACAATCATTTTTGTACGATAATGTTTCCCAACATTATCGCAGAAACATGCGAAAAATGCTTAATTTTCGATTAATAAAATTTCTAATTAAAAATTCGATAAATTGGCTGTGTAGTGCACAATAAGAGCTTCCAAAATAATATCTGAGTCAAACTTGGTAACTCTATGTTGAACGGTCTATCCTGTAGAACGCCAAGAGAAAGGCAGACATTCGCTTTGTATTAGTAGCGATAGGGGATAAGTTCCATTTATATAGTCAGAAACCAATTTCAACCAATTCCGTGTTTCCTTTAAGCAACATATCCAATTTTGTCTTCTAAATTCTTGAGAAGAAGACGGAAGCTCTAATGCCTGTTGTGGCCAATAGGATACATATTGAATTTTTTATTAAATCAATTTACAACATATAGATGACAGCCTCAGTGCTGTTAAAAAAATCCCTTTTCGGCAAGCTTGAACTCAAAGGTAGATTCCTTTAAGCTAATGTTACAAAAGTAATGAAATATTACATATTGATGAATACAAATATAATCAATGACTTTACTGTTTCTACACATTGCAATATTTACGCTGAGATTCTATTTTCATGACATTTAATTTTTTACTATATCAAGGTTTCATCATTCCATTTTTCATTTCAAAAGGTTATGCTAGATTTATCGGTCAGTACATTGGTCAATTTTATTTTATATCAACACATAATCATTCAACAGGTAGGAGTCATAAAGAAATAAACATCTCAGCAGTGCGAATATGTCTTAGATAACATTAAGCCAGCCTATCTGAAACAGTAACAAGAAATTGATTCTTGTAATCTGTCAAATTAATTAATTATCAAATTAACTATTAAAATTAACTATTTACCTAATTAAAATTAAATAATTAATTGTGATAAAATCTTCACTGAAACCTTATGGCTCATACTATTTGCCAGCGATCTAAATCTTATAATTATCCAATAATTTTCTTAATTTAAATAAAAGTCGTTGTGGCTATTTATCTATGTTCCACATCTCCTCCTAAACCACTGGGCTAATTTCAACAAAACTTTGCACGCTTTTTATTTAAGAAACGAGAAAGGTCACCTTTAACTTTTCAAAGCCTAAAAGTTGCTTAAAATTTCACTCAATTAAAAATTAAGCAAGACGTTTTTCCACGATATCTTTCATTTCCATAAATTTGTTTCTCTCATTTAATATTTTTTCAAAATTAATTTTAAACTGAATTCGTAACAATATTCTTGTTGAAGAACAAGAATAATACGAAGAACTGTTTCCAGAAGGAAGAATGCTAAAAGAAAATTTTAAAAGTAGATGATTAACAATTTATATCGGAACCAAATATTGATTTATTTTTATGCTTTAAATTAATGAATAATTAACTAGTTAATGTAATTGTTTCAAAATATTAATTAAAACCTTTCTTTTCCTTTAGTAATTGTTAGCAAAATTTGAAGTACCTATATAACAAATAATAATGAATGGAGAAAACAGCTGTTTTTAAAAATCGTCTGGTTCAATTGATATTTTCATTTTAATTAAAAGCGTTTCAGATCAGAAAAGGAATATGTGTATTATAATATTTATACAATAGTAATTTTTACATTAAAAATATTAAACATGAAAACATTTTAATCCGGAGCAAAGCCAGGTATATCAACTTGTTTACCGTATAAAAAGTGGAAGTGAATACGACTGATGGGAACTCATAACTTCTAAGTAATTTTTGCTGTCAAAAAACTTTCAATATAAAAGTAGTTTGTTATGATAAGGTGATAATTCCCCTAGTTGAAATTTTCTTTCTATCTTCAATCGTAACGGAGCTATGGGGAAATGATAAATTGGGGTGGGGGTATTGAATATCGCTTTTCAGCTCATAACTTATAAGCAATTCTAGCAGACAAAAAACTTTTAGTATAAAAGTTGTTCGTTATGAAAAGGTGATAATTCGCCTAATTGAAATTTTTTTCTGTCTTAAGTCGTAACAGAGCTATGGGGAAATGATAAGTTGGGGAGGGGATTGAAAATGGCTCTTTAGCTCATAACTTCTAAGAAACTTCGGCTATCTATAAAAGTTTCAATAGTAAAGTTGTTTGTTGTGATAAGGTGATAATTCGCCTAATTTGAATTTTCTTTCTGTCTTCTATCGTAAGGGAATTATGGGAAAATGAAATTTTCAGTCCCCCACCATTTCCACCCCCTTTGAGCTGGCTAGCCCATCTACGATCTCGACCGAGATTTTCACTATCATTACAACATATCCCAAGTTGGTTAACTTTACATCAAAATTACTCCAGTTATCGTGTACACAAGATAACATGGGAAAAAGCGTTTTATACATCTCTACTAATAATATTAAGGAAACGAACATTTTGACCTATCTTTCCATAAGGATTAAGGCTGCAAGAATGAAAGCTATTGGAAGAGATTGCAAGTGACGAGAGCTTTCCAACAAGCGGTAACATGCATAGGTTGAAAAGCAATTAAGTTAGGGGAAAGGAGGGAAAATCACTTTTCGGTTCATAACTTCTAAGCAATTGCAGCTATCGAAAAAGTTTAAATGCAAAAATTGTTCTTTATGATAAGACGATAATTCTCCTAATTTGAATATTCCTTCTATTTTCAATTGTAAAGGATATATGGAGAAATGGTACCAACCCTACCCCTTTGAGCTGGATAACCCAGCTACGAACTCGACCGAGATTTTCACTATCCTTACAACATATCCCAATCTGTTTAAAATTAAATCAAACACTCCAGTTAATGTATTCACAAGATAGCATGGAAAAGCGTTATATATATATAAACTTTTTATCGAAGGGTGGTTTTGGGTCCCCTAGAACCCAAAACCACCGGTCATGATCGGTGAAGATCTGAAGAAATTTTCCGGAAGTCGTGTCATGAGAACCATTGCAATAGGTAGAGTTCCTATAAGGAATCTACCTAAAAATAAAATAAATTGATGTTTTTCACTTGAGGCTGCATCTTTTTAGCTTTGTTTGTACGCTTGAAAATTCCATATTTTATTTTACAATGTTGAAGGAAATTCCTGATCCGTATTATTATTCATTAAAATTCGTCTTTGTTTTACAATATAGAATTTTATCAAGGAAATTTGTTTCTGAAATAAAGCCCAGTGTTGTCAGTTGGTAACAAACTATTTTTCAGACGTAAACTATCCCATTGCAAACCTGCGCTTGTAAAGAAACTTTTGAATTTTCGTGAACAGTTTATTACCAATATTATTTATATATTTAAATTACTTCCGCACTTGCAGGAGTCACGATCACATTTCATTCTGATTCGAAAAAATATATATAATGATCACAGGCAATCAATGGAAAAGAAACACTAGTTGTCTCATATATTATCCTAATTAAAATGAATGCCTTTTTTTCATTTTCCCTCACAAACTTCAGAATTATCTATTCATCCATTTTGTGTAATTTGATTCTTTCGTGACATGTGCGCATTTATAATAAGAAAAATTGTAATTGAGAGAGTAAAACAAAGTAATAAGAAAAATTGCATCCATATAAATCTCGGTCATAAATGCACTACATTATGATTAGCATTATGTTTTACGCCGTGCCATCTTAGTAGTATTAGACATGTAGACATTAGACATGTAGCATGGCTGAACCTTTGTGTTCAACCCCCTCCTTAACATTTGGCGAGATTTATTCCATCAGAAAAAACAAAGATTTAAAGACATGGAGGGTCCCTCCATCCCATTATTGGTATAAGCGGAGCAGTCCTGGTGGCTCCATTGGCCTTGCCTGTAACAGAGCCGACCAGACGGCGCTGTCTAGATTTGTTAGCGGTCACCTGAAGAGTTGCTCCTTCAGCCACGGTAACAAAGTTTTTCCTGTCTGCGCAAAGTGTGGAGTAGCGAGTGCGTCCCCAGAGCACATCCTCTCTTGTCTTCGCCTATCTAGGGAGACTTTCGAGACGGATCCTTTGCTTGCTCTCGATTTCTTGAGGGTGAGTGGGCTCATGGATGGTGTCTAGCTGCCGTTAGACAGAGAGGGATTAGTAACAACATAACAACAACATGATTTGCAGTTCAGCATTATAATTTCCGGGTTAACTCGAAATCGAATATTTCCTTGTTGTTTTTGCTTCTTCCAAACCGATATAATATTTTCATCAGGATCATATTGGTCAGATACAGGCTACAAACCCCACCCCCCCGTCTTGAAGAAGAAACGCATGGAAATGTATTGTATCCTCTCCTAAAGATCCTAAGAAGCACGGACAGTTCATGGCAAATATGGAAAAGTAATGTTTGCTTAGCTTTCTTCAGTTTTAGTTTTACAGCAGAACCTGTCTATAACGATATTGTAGGGACCTAAAACTGTATTTTTACAGACAAGTTATGGTTATAGACAGTTTGAGGATTTGCGCATCCAATGTTTATGTGCGTGTGCATGTATTATAAGAATACACTAACATATTTTATTGCGCTTATTGATTTATCTTTCAAATAATAGCTGATATAAAATTGTATTTTATAAACATATAAAATATACAATTTTACATACCTCTATGACATTTTATATTAAAATTTTGTTAAGAACTTCAAAATGAAAATTTTAGCTGAAAACTTTGTCAACATCGTCATTTGCAGCACTTTTAAATCGTTATCATTTCTTATTGACTTTGTTTTTTCCCACAGCATCTTCGATGTCTTTTCATTTCTTTTTCCCTCTAAAAAGCAGCTATCATCTACTAAAAAATCCCATGTTTTTAGTGGCATCAAACTTGTTTCAGTTCTTGATCTTGATTATTTGTAGCTTTTCTTCAAATGTCAATGTTTTACGACCTTCCATCTCAGATTCTTGCTGTTCAAAAACGAATTTTAAGGACCAAGTGGTCTGTCTGAAGTGCCAGGGGTCAGAGGCAACAAACATCTGCACACATTTCAATCACTCCCCACCCGGGATCCCCTTCTACAACAGGCTGCGGTTTGTTGCTTCCTCCCTCCGATTCTACAGTTATCTGGCATTGTTTGACAATAGGGTGTCGTTTTCCCAGAAAAAAATCGGGATTGTGTTGTACCAACTTTCTAAAGATGTAAAATTATCGTTATAGACAGATGAGTCTTAACTCTATCGATACGCGACCGTCCCATACGTCCGTTCAAGCAAAAGACGATAGCCGTCCGAATGTCACTCTGAAATTTCCACCCCCTTTCGTTAAGTGTGATTGATTTCACACTCGCGGCGCGTGCTTTCTTCGTTAGAGTGGCTCCCCCAGATGTGTTTGGGGAAGAGGGGAGTTTTCTTACAATTCGGACAATGCCAGCTGTCATTGTGGGTTTTAAGGGGGAAAGTGAATTTCCCTTATCTTTGATAGAGGAGCTCGGATGTTCCCGTATTTTGAGGCCCCTTTATTTCAATGGCCTTATGAATCAGAGGGTTAAAGGTGATTATCATTGTAGGCAGGTTGAAGATACATCGAGTGAATAGGAATTCCGCCGAGACCAAAGAAAATATTGCTATAGGAAGGTTTATCATTAGTATCGTTACACACAGGTTTCACTGTATAATGTTTTACTACTTAAGATTAATATTTCTTATACAAGAATAGGAACTCATTTTAATAAACAATTTTTTGACAAAATGCTAATATTAAAACAAAATATTACAAGCCAATACACTGGTTAAAATTTTATCTACAAATATAGTACATTATGACAATATATGAGCATTATATAACGTTGTAAGAAAATATCGTTATAGGCAGGGTTATCGTTATAGACAGTATTGATACAAAAATCGTCCTATGGGTGTATGGTGGAAACAGTCCAACAAGCAGGAAAACGGAGAAAGACGATTTATTCACGAATATTTCGTAACACGAACCACAGGTAACAGGAACAATAGCATTTATACAGATTAACAACACAAACAGGCAACAAATCATTAGAAATAACAGTAACAGTTCTTCCGGATCTAGCAACACAAACAGACAGCAATTCACTAATAATGACAGTAACAGCACTGTAAATAGCGCTCGGTTCACCGGCTTTCCAGCTCGCACTACAGACGAAACTCCAAAGTGATTCTCCAAAGACGTCGAATCCTACTGCCGAGCATTTATAGTGTTCCTGACAAGGCGTGACGTCACATGGAAATCTCTGGAGAAATCCGGATCGTTCAAGGTGTAAAATAATGCTCTCGACGGCTTTATGTTCGAAGTTGGCGACAAGTTTCACATTTAGCGGCGTAAGATTGGCGTACCTATCTCATATCGGCTGCTATTGAGGTAACGGGAAAGTACATCACACCCTGATACTGAAACACTAATTTAGAATCCTGTGTATCAGCTTTTTTTCAGGTGATGAGTGATTTATCTCGTTTTCTTGTTGCACGAGCCGCTTGCGAGTCTTCAGATTGAGCTGGTCGGTTTCTAAGCCTTTTCACTCCAATCAATGAGGTTCTCGATAACACCAGGTATTTTTCAACTAGTTCGACAGTTGTCGCCAAGCGCAAACATTGGTGCGAAATGTCACTTTTTACTCTGCTTGCACATTTAAATTCAGAAAGTTTGTCAGTTAATTTAGGTTTCATGGCTCGAGAGTCAGATATGGTCAGTTCTGAAGGTGCCAAATGTTTCGCATAATAACCTTATGTCCGAACTTGGTGAAAACTTTCACATTTGGCGGCGTAAGGTTAGTGTATAGCATAGGAATGTCCCGTCCTGGCCGAAGGCGTCCGGTTGATCAGATGAGGGCTGCGTGAAGCAGCCCCACCCAATATGGGGGCGTAAGTCCCTATTATCGGTATCGGTAAAACCTCAACCGACTCTGCTACATTAACCCCGATTACTATCTTATTTCAAGTCATGATATGCAATCTCATTCAATTTTCAAGTGCATTCAACTCGATACACACAAATATATATATATATATATATATATATATATATATATATATAACGTATCCGTGGGTGTAGTCGTTGAAAATAAACAGGCCGGGCAAATAACTACCTCTTATTTTATTATCAATAGGAGAGTGATAGTTATACGTCCATCTCTGTTTAGGTTACAAGAGAAAGTGCACAGAAAAATCCCTGTATTCTCTCGGATAAGGGAATAACATATTGATTGATCAAAGTGAAGGGAATATTGGGTATTTTTAATAAGTTACGTAGGCGTTTCAGGGAAAACGTCTGGTGCCAAAGAGACGCCGTCATGATTTTCTGTCGGCACGTGAAAGGGATTAAATATTCTTTTAGTGATAAACATGCCAAAATGAGAGATTTAATATACCTCCAGAGCGGGAAATAGAACGAAACTGGAGTTTAAGAAAAGTGATTTTGGAATACATTAAGACTTTAAAATATATAATATTAGAATTTGAAATAAAATTAAGTGAGATTATTAC
>BGPR01020033.1:0-23834 GCA_013235015.1 Araneus ventricosus
AAAAAAATACAACTCAATGTAATTGAACGGAATTGGTGATAGAAGACTGCCGAAGATTAGTTCAGTTATATAAGCGTCCCGTATGAAAGCCACACAAAGACTATTTTGTGGCGAACTTCGTAATTTTGAGCTGAAATCAGATTATGAGGACGACGCCTGAGCTAGCACACCCTCTCAAAGCTTCCGCACCACACACACGGGAGGATGTTTGATGAGGAATTAGTAAAATCAGAGAAAATAATTGTACAACTATACTGAAGTCACAGAAAAGATAAACTTTTGAATTTGAGATGGTGTATATATTATTTATTTGCCATAATATTTTCTGAAGATTTCGAGGACGAAAGCCAAAATTGCGCTTATTTTTTCTGTAATTAAAATTTCAAAAAAGTCGCTCTTTGGTGCACATTCTCATCCTTCAAAGCATGCTTTTGCCAAATTTGGTAGCTCTGGGTCCAACAGTCTGCCCTGTAGAGAGCAACAAACACAAAGACAGACACACACACATACACAAACATTCGCTTTTATTATCAGTAGAGAAATTTCGAAATACTCTCTTATCATTTCAATCGTCTCTCTCCAATTTAATCAGTATATTGAAGTGTAAAATGGTTGCTTCATACAAACCTTGACTGAAAAGCAAAAGATAATAAAAAGATCTCTGGGATTAGGGAATTTTTTCCAACTAATCTCCCTCGACTGGACCCTTTTTTCCCCTATAGCCAGTTTTGAAACAGCAGAAATCCTCTCTTCTTATCAGGTCATTCTGCTAGGTACAGGCAAGTATTCAAAAGTACAAAATGTTTTATCCGTAACAGAAAAGAATAAAAGAACACACAGAAAAGAAAAGAATCGAAGAGGACTCCTCTGGGGCTTAACACACGAGTCGAATCTCTCGCGCGTTGAAAGACTTCGAAACCTCTCCTTATCATAGCGGCATTTAATTCCCATTTTGGCGCGGTTCCAATCCGTAGCGAATATCAGTATCATCAAAAGACTGCGCCAAAAAACTCCTTTAAATTTAAAGCTCCGTATCGGATATTGGAGACTCAAATCACAAAGAAGAGGAGTCAGTTTGGTAGGAACTGCTGTTCTAAGAGGACATTATTATTAAATTCCTCATTTTTGCAAATTCGGGAGAGATTTTAAGAGTTTTGGATTCCCAGAAAATTATCTTTTCGTTTAAAAGGCATATCTGTCTGAAGTCAGCCAGGAGTGACATGTTAATAGGTGTTTGACATAAATGTTGCAAAAAGAACGTGGCAGTTTAATTGGTCATCATCTTTAGTTAGTTGTGACAGCAATGCCATCCAATTCATGTGTTCCCGCAATTGCGTTTATTATCATTTTTTTCCAATTCCAACGTGAATCGTAGATTCAAATACAGTAAAGCACCATTTATACGTTTCTCATTTATACGTCGTTTCATCACAGTCCGAATTTAGTTGTATTCATTGTAATGATAAAATGCTTCGTTCATACGTCGTTTCATCACAGTCTGAATTTAGTTGTATTCATTGTAACGATATAGTGCTTCGTTTATACGTCGTTTCATCACAGTCTGAATTTAGTTGTATTCATTGTAATGATAAAGTGCTTCGTTTATACGTCGTTTCATCACAGTCTGAATTTAGTTGTATTCATTGTAACGATATAGTGCTTCGTTTATACGTCGTTTCATCACAGTCTGAATTTAGTTGTATTCATTGTAATGATATAGTGCTTCGTTTATACGTCGTTTCATCACAGTCTGAATTTAGTTGTATTCATTGTAATGATAAAGTGCTTCGTTTATAAGTCGTTTTACCTCGTTATAAAATGTGAAAATTTCCTTCTTTCTAGTACGTGAACTATGATAAAAATCATGAGCTCCAAATTATTAACACTTGATGGATTAAAAGAAAAATAATCTGGTGATAATGTAAGATAGGATGTAGAAGTTATTACACCTTTCTTTAAAGACGCAATGGACCTCCATTGGAAAGCTTCGAACTTGTTTCTTTTGCCAAAAGAATAACGAAAAAACATTCAATGAACTTAATTCGATTCATAATACTGTACTTAATTTCTCACAGATTATCAACACGTCAGACGCCGGTTAAAGATTTTCTTAACTAAAAGCCTATCAGCAAGCACATAAATCGTATAAGATAAGTATAAATAGTACTCAGGATACGCAATAAAGATATGACTTTTCTCTCTTTTTTGATAAATGTTTAATTTTAAAATTTAAGTATCGATTTCCATACTATACAGTAATATACTAGTACTCTCTTAAAAGACTTTAAAATTAATGCTTTTAAATTATTTTTCACTTTTAGCGTTACATTTGTAATTATCAAAGTTATTTAGTAAAATTTCGATTTTACGTCTTTTCATTTATACGTCTTTTTACGTCAGTCCCTTGAAAGGCGTATATACGGTGTTTTACTGTATATGATAAAAATTGTTGTTCCTATGTGTTGTACGATTCTAGCTTGGCAATATCACCGTTCCCGAAAAGCATAGAATAAGATCTTTTCAGGGATAGGTTGTCACTATTGTTTTTTTCATTCCGAAATTTCGATGATACGTCTTTTGATTTATACGTCGTTTTACGTCAGTCCCTTGAAAGACGTATATACGGTTCTTTACTGTACAGTATTATGATTTTCAAAGGTAGACAAATTTGGAAATTTTTAACAGATCTGTAATTAAACTTTTGTATTATTCTTTCATAATTACTTACAAGTAGCACGAATGAATGCTCAATGAATTCTAAAATTTATCTTCTATATAGGAAAGATTCATTCAAATTTCGTAATGTATGGAAAGAGGCAGTTAAAGTTTAAAAGTCTTAAATTTAATGTAATAAAAATGATGGCAGAAAAGTCACAGATCAACATCTATTAATTTTTTTGTAAACAAAACTTAAGTATCCAAGTTTTGTGAATTGAGCAAGGTATTCAACTGAAAAGTCGTGATAAAATATCTTCAGAAAATTATCATCTGGCTGCCAAAAATCAATGTCATCATTTTCTTTTTCAAAAGCTCTTTCTCAGAATATATGATTTGATAAATTCTATTCAAGGAACATACTTTACGTATCAAAAAATAAATCGAGTTAAGGAAAGTCAAATGGTTAATTTCTTACACAGTTAAGAAAAATTCGAGAGTTGAAATTTTAGTGAAATGTTTTTAGAGCATTGTACTATTTTGGTTCTTAAAGGTAAATGTTATATAATCCCGAAATTTTGTTCATAAAATTTGAAAATGGCAGTTTCAGTAGGCGAGTAGGTAGTGGGTTCCTAATTATCATGAGAGGATGGATCCAAAAAAAGTTTACAAGGGGGGGGAGATAAAAAATTACTTATTAACATTAGATAAAAAACACTAGGGAATTTTTTGGCATACTTGCTGATCACTTGTCCACATAATCACCAAATCTATTTAGGCATTTATCTGAACGCAGGACCAACTTGCTTTACCCGGCTTGGCAGAAATCACGTCCCTGCCCACTGAACAGTTCTCGGGCTGTTTTCACATCACTGTCTGAAGAAAACCTCGTTTTAGATAAGTGTTCCTTTAATTTGGGAAGAAGTAAATAGTCACTGGGCCATCGTGAAACCAGTCAACGCAAACGCCCTGGCATGTTTAGTGGTGGTGTCATCCTCTTGCATGGCAATACCCATATTGCACGCAAAACTCAAGAATTGCTGCAAAAGTTCAAGTGGGCACATTCGAACCCTCCCCCCATGCAGCCAAGATTTGGCAACTAATCTGGGGTCCAAACACTTATCTGCAATAAGGTTCTCTTCAAACAATGATGTGAAAACAGCCCGAGAACTGACTCAATGGGTCATTTCTGCCAGTCGGGTTAAACAAGTTGGTCCTGCGTTCAGATAAACGCCTAAATAGATTTGGTGATTATGTGAAAAAGTGACCGGCAAGTATGCCTCTTAATTCCCTGTTGTATTCTGTCTATTGCTGATGAATAATTTTGTATTACCCAGATAACTCTCTTTTGGATCCATCCTCGCATCAACATTCTCTTAGTTATGTTTCAAATATAAGTTTAAATAAAAAGGGATATCATAAACTTAGTTAAATAATTTCAATATACCTTTATTATTTGGCCTTACTGTTAACAGAATACAAGTATCGTTGCAAATATACGCTAAGTTATTGGGAATTAAGTAATATTCTATCTCTACTCTGTAAATATTCCACACGCAAATGCATACATTACGTATCCATCTATGAAATTTATTCAATATACAAATGGATTGTGAAAGCATCAATAAAGCAATAAATTTCTGAAGAAATTGTTTTATTTTATTTTTTCAAGACTATTTTACGTAACTTTTTCCTTTTACTATGTTTGGGACGTTTCGTTCTTTTTCTACTGGAAGATACTACGCTATAGATTCCAAAATCCAAATGGAGGGAGTATCGAATATGACGTGCCTCTCTTGAACATGAATTGACTCCTAACTATAACTTACTACATCAAAATATTTTAATTAAAAATGTAACGTTAACACGTTCGTCACAGTTGAAAATCTACAAAACCTTTTCACTTTTTTCTAGCTTGTTGCCGAATATGATGAATAATAATAGACAAAGTTTTGCTTACTTATAATTTCTATCATTGAAAATGGCAACAGATTCAACTAGAAAATAATTCTTCCTTCGGAACTGACAACAAATTCGCGTAGCAAACGATTTTTCTCAATCGATCTTCTTTTTCATTATTTTGTTTACAATTTTCCCAAAGATTAAAGCAAACGGTAAAAATCGTAACTTTTACATCGTCTTTTTCTGGTTTTCCTCCCTCAAAACCACTTTATTGGAATGTACGAAGATAAATGCGGGCGCCAAGACCACTAAAAGAACGACACGAGAAGTAAATTATGTTCTGGGCTAGCAGTTACAATTCAATCACGTCACAATGGCGAGGAAGCGGAAAGGTAGCGCTGTTCCATCCTTGTCTGGCCATTATTAATATATGGAGCTTTTCAATTTTCGTGGCCGTGGCGTTTCGCTTTTATGGTTGGAATGATTAGGGTTTATATGCCCTTTTTATTATTATTCACGGATTTTTAAGAGATAAAAGAGATACTTTAAAAGGATAATTGATAGACATTCGGGAGATAGAGAGGGAGGGAAGCAGTGAATTTTATTACACGAAATTGATTTTGCATTTTTTCGAAAATGTTTTGAGGATTAGAGGTAATTTGAGAACAAGAGGATGTTGTTATATTTTGTTAAGAGCCGGAAATAAAATACTGGGTATCATTTCGAATTGAGAAAAAATATTCATATTCTGAATTTATGTAAATTAATGAACTGCATTACTAATATAATTGCCCAGATCTGCCTCTCACTGATCCGGTAACGCTCTGACGTCACCAACAATAAAATTCCCGCCATAGCACTACGAGACGTTAAACAGAATTTTTTCATTATTAGATTATTCTAAATTTCAGTAATTTAAAATTTAAAAAAGTAATTGTCGTTCTAATTTCAAATTTAATAGCTCTAAAATAGTAAAATAAAATTTGCTATCGATTGATATAAAATTTATCTCGCTATGATCAATAGTTCCCGAGAAATTTTAAATTATATTAATCATATATTTCAAATTAATTTCCGTTTTTCAATAGAAAGTAGTAAATCACGTCAGTGGTATATCATGCGCGTGATATAGTTTGGACGCCACTATGCATCTGATTATTTATTGATAATTTTCGTGATGATATAATTTGATAATATTTTTGGCAACGTTTGACAAGCAGAGAAGTGCTTTGCTTTGATTGGATATCTGAAGTACAAGGAAATTGTTAAACAACGAAAAATACTTCACACGGAACGTTGTTTACCAAGAGGTTTTTTGAATAAAGAAATATGTAAATAATATGTTAAATAAAAAAATATTTCCTGTCATAAAACATGTTTATTTTATTTGTTTTCAATCAATGTTAAACATTTCTCTCGCATATATATCTATTTAAACACGTCAAATTTGACGGGAAATCTCTCGAATGAAGAGGCAATTCGCACCCGTCATACCATGACGTGCGATTTTCTAGTTTTTATATAAAATGCTTATCGTTGTGTCTCAGATATACATGTGTTTCTCAGAATTAATAAACTTTTTCTTAATTAATATCACATTGTGATTTACTAGAAATTCTTTTTCGATTATTGCACGACTGTGAAAATAAGCAAATGCAATAACACCCCGAAGTTACGGTATAGACTGACCAGCGTAAAGCGTGTAGGTCGGGTTTTAGTTTTAAATATAAATACTAACGAATTTTATTTAATTGGAGGAAAGGGCTTGGCAAACAGCTATTTCACATCAGTACAAAATCTATGCATTTAAAATAACTACCCGCCTTCAGCGACCAGCTATTCGCCCTTAATATTAATGGCATGTGGCTATGCTTGCAATATGACGAAATAAATTGGCGGTTGTAAAGGCTGAGGGACTCTGCCAAAGTTTTATTCATCTATTTCCCTCAAAAATGGAGAATGGTGGGTGACAGGACACCCTTGATGACATATCTAGGGGTCGTAAGCTTTCATGTGAAATAAAAATTGTCGAAATCGGTCCAGTAGATGGGGTTGGGCTACTAGCCCCCTAGTTTTGCTAATTATTTTAAATATATAGATCGGTAAAACCAGAGCACTAGTCCCAAACCACTGAACCGATTTCGATAATTTTTATTTCATATAAAGCTTATGACCTCTAAATATGTCATCACTTGCCGCCTTTGACCCAACACCCTCCATTTCTCCAATATATCGCAAAATAAAACGTTTGCAGAGTCCCTCGACATCTACACCTGCCAATTCACCAATTTTTTTCGCCATGTTGCAATCATAGTGACAGACTATAAATATTACGGGCGAGCAGCTGGTCGCCGAAGACGGCTAATAATACTTTAATTTCTTGCCTTGCAGCAAAAATATATTCCTCATTAGCATCTAATGTCTGTAGCGATTTGCTCACGCATCTTTATGAACGCATCGACTTCCAGTAATTTGCTGTTCGAGTCCAACACCTCACTTACATCATTATTTGTGATTACCTGAAAACTTTTTATCTCATTTTTCTCAACTATGGGCATAGGGTAAGTTTTTATTTATGAAGGCTTATTCTAATATAGCCAGATGGCTGATAATTTTGATCAATCTTATTAGCGATTTTTATGTGTGTGTTTTTCCTCTTTCTTTTGAAAATATGCTCTTTGATGTACAGATGTCCTTTGTTTCGGAAATCTCGGGGTAAGAGAAGTTATGTTTAGCGTAATGCCAGCTTCTTACAGAAAAATTTCCCAATTATTATTTGGAATAAAAGCCTTAGCCCCTTCAAAAAATGGACTAGAATGGATTCCTTGTTTGTTTTTGGTTTTATTCGATTACCTCTGAGTTTATTTATTATTATTTTTTTGGATATCTTTGTATGATTTTGATTTCCATTATTCTCTGTTTTTTGTTTTGCTGCTGCAATTGCGCGCTACCTAAACATTGTATACATTTTATCTAATTTTATTTTCTAAATTTTATTCTATAAATTCTATTGTTTATAAATAAAAATATTTTTTTGTTCTTGTTTAAAGTTTAGGTTAAGATTCCATTTTAAATTTATTCTAATTTTTCTGGTTGATTGTTTTTAAGCTCACTGGTCTCATTATTAATACGCGATTTACGGGACGAGTCATTTTGATTTTCGGACGCATTTCAAACTTTTCAAGAAAAAATACAGACATTGTTTACGTTTTACTTATGTTTTCAGTTTTGTTTATTTACATTAAAATGCCTTACCTACGTAATTCCGGTGTAATGCTAAGTCAATGGAATCTTCAAAGCGGAAGTCGAAAAGTAATGCAAATAAAGTCAAGGTGTTTAATGTAAGTAAACAAAACAGAAAACTCGTCCATATCGCTTATGCTGACTTTTATCTATTTCATGAGACGAGTATTTTTTTTTTTTTCAAATTCAATATCGCCATGTCTTCTAATCTCAAAGTTTTCAATGCCGTATATCTAACATTACGGTAGCGCGTTAATTTGACGTTCCCCTTATGCGGTATAGATATTTCAAAGTTTAAAATCTGCAGTGGTTATCAAGGGCTTATTGTTTCTTATTAAACGTATTTACGCCAAATTAAACGCCATTCATTTACATAACATCTCTGGCGCAGTGAAGCCTTCCGTTTCAACCCGATTACAAACGCTGAAAGAAGCACGAGACAGTTTACAAACAGCAGCTTTGCATCAGAAATACCTAAAAGCGATAATAAAACAACAAAACCGTTTTAATAAAGACATTTTTGATATGAATAAATATGAATAAAAATGTTTCTGTTAAAATAAAAAGTTGTTTTATTTACAAAATGTGTGTTTTGTACATGCGTCAAATTGACGCTTGTACCTAAAGATAGGATAGGATTTTACATAAGAAATCTCCGTAAACCTAATGTGAACAACTTCCGAATGTGATTGAATGAAAAGATTGACAGCTTCTTCTATCTCATAAGATTCTTGAATATTTGTACTATTATTGGGAGATGTCACTTTTTCGCAATGCTAACAACGAAAAATGACGTTCCAACCCAACCGTGGGCAAATGAATAATCCCTTGATTTGAAGTGGGAGGGAGGAACAAGGAACATCGAATTTCGAGTTCGCGTGAGTGGGTGTAGAGTAAATCGAGGTATTGCTGGACTTTATCTTTCGGAATTTGGAAGAATTGTAAGAAATAAATTTCTTTTTATCATTATTATTATTCAAGTGTCTTATTTAAAAGCATAAAGCCAAACTTATGTACATTATTAGCTGGTGAGTATGGTGCCAGATCAGGTACCGTCTTCGTCATTTGACCACAGATCAAAATCTAATGTGAAACGGAAAATTAATCTGACTAAACTAAATTTCCCTTTTCTTTGTCATACCCTTTCCCAAACTAACAAACGTTATAATTATCGGTATTTCTGTTTATCTGCATCCATTTAATATCTAGTTATGCAACCGCTTTAAAAATAGAGCAGCAAGTTTAAAAATATTGCAACATCCAATCATTACTGAAAACTTTCGAATAAATACATTTGCATACAGTTTTTTTTTTATTTCTGTCCAGTAATTGTTTTTGCTGATGGTATATGCGTAAAAGAAAAATGTAAAACATTTTCTGCGATGAAGATTATGCTAATTTAAATGTTTCGTTTCTCCACTCTATTTTTGTTTCTTGGGTTTTCCTACAAGTTCCTTTATTCTCATAAAAGAACGGGAGACTTCAAAAAGAATTCCGAATTACTAAAAAGAAAAATGCAGAACATAATCCTTTCTGTTTACGAGATATTTAAGTAGAAACGATTATAATGAGTCTCTTTGAAGCCAATTTCAGTTTCAAGAAAATTAGTGGACACAAAATTCAGAAACAATGATCACAATGCTGAATTTGAAGCAAATTTAAAGACAGTACCAAATAAAGCTGAAGCCTTTTCGAATTAGTAAAGGAAGAAAAATTGCTTTGAAACAATGAATTAATATACATGTTGCAAATTCAGAAAAGGCTGATGGTTAAGACAGACTTCTATAAATCTCAGAATATATATGTTACCGGTAAAGCGTATACAGTCACTCAAAAAGTATTGGGACACAATACAAGTTCACGGGATTTTATCATAATATATAACTTAAATATACAAATGAAACAAACAAAAAGAAGTATATCACATTTTGATAAATGTAAATCATAGTAACTCAAACAAAATTCATATATTAATGCAATTATGATTATAATTTAAAGTAAAAGAAATCAAGTCAGAAAATTTGCTCAAAAAGGTATTGGGACACTGTCCAATAAATTAAGAAAAAAATACGAACTTGATAGTTAATATCTCGTTGGGCCACCCTTGTACTTTATGACCTCTCGCCGTCGATTTAACATGGATTTGATCAATTTTGCGCAAAATGATCCGTTGATTTTGGCCCACTCTTCGATCAGATGTTTTCTTAACTCCTGTTTGTTAGAAATACTGTGTTATTGATTTTTTACTGCATATAATCCCACATATGTTCAATGGGATTAAGGCCTGGACTCTGGGCAGGGGTCTTAATCACACGAGGACAGTAGTAGAGCACCCATAACTTGCAAATATCAGCAGTATGTTTTGGGTCGTTATCCTGGGACAAATTAAAATGTCTCGAGATTCCAAAGTTGCTTGCACTTTGCTTTAAATTTCGCTCGAGAATGTCAAAATAGACATATTTATTCATTGTACCATTTATAAAGTATAAGTTCCCCCCACCAGAGCTTGCCATGCAACCCCAGACTAATTGGTTGCCACCTCCACATTTTACAATAGGCCGCAAATTTTTGATATGCAATGCGGTATTTGGTGTGTGCCAAACTTTTTGCTGGTCATCCGATCCGAAAATGTTATATTTGCTTTCATTCACAAAAATTACATTTTCCCAAAATTCTGTTAGCTGCTTTACGTGCATTTTAGCAAATGCCAGTCTATAGTCTTTATACCTTTCCGATTTGCTTTGCTGCTGTAGGGCTTTGTCCGAGGTACTCTGCCATGGTACTTATGTTTTCTTAAAACATTTCTGACAGTTTCAGGATTTACAGATTTCCGGAACCTACTTTTACATTTCAGAGTCAATTTTACTGCGCTAGTTCTTGGATTAATGTAAAATAATAAATAATATTAAAATAATAATATTAAAAACAGTAGAGTTACTGAGATTCAAGATTTGTCCTATACGACGAACTGATTTTCCATTTTTCCAATGACTTATTACCAGATTTCGCCATCAACCGAAATATCTTTGTTTCTCGCCATTGATCCATACGCAACCTTTTCTGCTGATACTTTATGTCTAAAATTATAGTCTGAAAAAAGGTGTTAGTAAATTAAATTTTTTGATGCGCTATATATTTCTTAAATTTCTCATTTCAAAACTGTCCCAATACTTTTTTGACAACTGTTTGCGTTTAAATTATATTTAAAAGGCTAGATCAAATTGTAATTCTAAAATAGTAAGAAAATTTTCCTTATGTACTGTATACCAAATGTTAAAGCATTTCTTGATTAACTTTGTTTTTGTTTTAATGTGATTAATATTTTTATAAATAGCTTTACATGTTATGCATGCCATGTGTCCCAATACTTTTTTGAGTGACTGTAATTCAGTTATTTCATTGGATAACTAGGTATTCAACTAAGTAATTCATGAAATACCTATTTTTTCTGTGAAATAACGGATTGAAAATAACTTGGTAATTCAAGAAATACCTAGTTATTCTATGAAGTAACGGATTCCAAGCGTTAACTGTAACTTATATAAATTTAAGAGAAATTCGGCAGTGCATCGATACCAGTCATTCATTTTGTGGATTGCATTTAAGATGCGAAATATTCTTTTGCAGTAATACATATATGAAATTTTCTCGCAGTGTTTTGGAAACTAATTTGAACCGCAATATCTTGTTGTCAAGGTCTTTAAAAAGTTAAAGAGTTGGGAACCCAATTTCAAATACTGCCAGCCGTTTATGTTATATACATTTGAATGTCTGTTAATTCAAAAAGCAATAAATATATCGAAGAACATCAAATGTTCTGATGGCGGGATGTACAGGAATCCTGTAAAGTAAGATGGCGACTCAGGTGTGTTCATCATTCGTACGCAACTCCAAATCACCCGTGGTCTGTCCCCAATAGTTATGGTATAGCCTCAAAACGAGGTGTTAATATTTCATATTAGATCGATATCTGATAAAAAAATACTAACCTGATATGAAATAGAAAACTAAAAATAAATTAAAATTTCCAAGCTCGGCGTTTTTATCTATTCAAAAATTCAAAGACTGAAATCCGTAGAATAAAATAAATCCCAAATGATGCAAACAAAGACGTATTTACTTTTTCATCTCGGGTTCCATTTTCTGCGATTTTACTGTCAGTATTCAAACATTTTCACGCATTCAAGTGTATGTGTTACCGGCAATGTGTGAATTGCCAGCATTCTATAGAATACCTAGGCATTCTATAGAATGTTGGGCGTTTTTAGGTATGAAATATGATTAGGGTTTTTTAAGTATGAAATATGAGATTTATTATATACTTTTCCTAGGTATTGTATATAATACCTAGGCATTCTATAGAATGACAAATGCTATTTAAGCAAAGTATGAAAAAAAGTTCATAATAAGGCTATTATTTAAAAGGCGTGCATTCCTCAAAAATACAAATGTTATTTAGAAAAAATAATAAAAGAGTACCATTAAAAAATCTTTTATTCAGAATTCGTAAAGCAAAATGAAAGTTTTCATATCAAAGTTTGTGCCTTTCTTATTAAAGAAAACAAAATAAACTGTGAATCTACTTATTACATCAAGGAAGCAAACAATTTAATTTTAAATTGCACTTAACTTTATTTCTTATATAATCAAATCGGCGATTTATTTCATACTTCACCGGTTTGTCATTTGGCATTCTATAGAATGCCTAGGAAATGTGTGAAATATAAATCGTTTCATACATTGCCGGCTAGTCTTGGGCATTATATACAATGATAGAATGCCGGATTTCAAACTTTGCCGGTAACATATGAAACAAATAAAGCATTGTTTAACCCTCTGACTGCGGATTCTTTTTAAATCGCTATTTAGATGCAACGTTTACAAATGTGGTCAAATAACGTTGAGCCAAGAGAGTTGTTATTTATATGCAAAGCTCTATTAGTATAATATGATCCATCGCTATAAAAGCACAAAGTAAACACATTAGCCTATGAAAATCGCAGGATGCAGCAGAAAATAGACTTGCTTCCAACCCGCGGGAATCGCAGGATACACAGCTAGAGGGTTAAGGATAAATCTAAGGAATTTCATCAGCAGGATAGTAAACTGAGGAAAATAAACAGATTTTTTTTTCACACGATGAAAACTTTATAACGCATTTGAAACTTTACAAATGAGCATGGGTATTATTCTTTCAAGTATACATAGTGTTTTGGTGCATTTTGTATGTGAATTTTTTTCTCTTTTATGTATTTTGTTCAATTATGTTTAGTATTATTTCAAATATTATTATCTTCCTTCTTACTTTTTTATTTTTTAAATTCCCATTATCTTTTTTTTTTAAAAAAAACTTATCTATCTTTTTTCAGTGTGAATGCCTTCAGCGTTTCATGTACTTCTGTGTTTACAGTGTTTGTTTGCTCATTTTTATTTTCATTCTGCATTTTCTCAAGCCCCATGTAACAACTGCTATTAACACAGCCAATGAAATTTTTGACGTAGACTTACGTCTCTCCATAGTGGTCTAATGGTGTGTCGTGAAAGGAAAAAATTATGACCCTTTTCGTGGTATTTTTAATAGCTTATAGCTCCGCAACCAATTAACATAGTGAGTTGGTTTTAGTTTCATTTAACAGAGAAAGGTTGACTTTGAAGGTTGCAGACAGAATTTTGGAATTTTAAATTACGGTTTAGTCACAGTCGAGCTGCAAAGTTGATTAAAATCACTAAACATCTTGATGACGTCACAGCGACCGATGCGCGCGCGCACGCGCAGACTAAGGCAATTCACTCATCGATCTGAAGATCACGCGAAATATTACTCAAGAATTGTTGATTTACGTCGAATTTTGTGTTAAAGTTAAACGCTTATAACTCCGGAAACAAATAACATAGAGAGTTGGTTTTAGTTTCATTTAACAGAGAAAGGTAGACATTGAAGATTGCAAAAGAAATTTTAGAATTTGTAATTACGGTTTAGTCAGAATAGAATTGCAAAGTTGGTGAGAATCACGAAGAATTTTACATAGATAGAGTCACATAGTCGCACTAGACTATTAGTCACTATAGAGTTAATAGACACATAGAGCTACTTTAGCCACAGTTGAGTGAGGTAAGTAAGTCTGCGCCCCTCAATCCCAGCGGCCGTTTCGCAGAGACAGCCTCCCGTCGATTTCTTTTTCCTTTTTTCATTTTCATGTGTGTATCATCGGCACTACAACTAACCGGTCTGTATTTTTTTTCTTTTATTTTTAGATCCTTAATAAAGGTGACTTTTCCATACCCATTCATAGTAGCCATAATGGTTACAGGCACGAGGGTATGAGACGGTGTTCTATAATGCAATCTCAAATCATGGATATTCATTTTGGATGTTCAATCAAGCTTATAATGCGAGATATAATAACTAACCTGTTAATTTTAACCTTAAATATTGCGCAGATTTTTTCCTTCTTAAAATAAACTAAGCAATAGGGAAAATATATGTTTTGAACACAGTAATTTAAGTTTCTTAATTTAAAAAGCAAAATGCAAGTAGGGGGACCAGGGGCAAAACGGAATACTTAAGGTTTGGATGGTTGAATAATTGTAAAAAAAATACTCAGAGACGTTTGAAAATGCAGCGTTATAAAACATATTTATTTGGTCATAAATTTAATAATTATCATAATCAATTTAAAAACTAAGCTATGATCAGTACATAAATTATTATTCACAATTTAGAAACTTTGTCAAACGGTTCGTTCTGCCCCAGCTCCGGGAAAAAACGGAGCATGGTTTTATGTACTCTTTGAAAATTCTTAATTATAAAAACGGATTGTTTTCTTATGACTATTCAACATATAATAAGTTATATTAAGTATAAGAAGTCTCAATAAAATTATTTCAGACATTATATCGATAATTAAAAATTATACAAAGGATGAGTAAATTTAACGACAAAATTCACAAATGACAAATGCATCTTCGTCAGCTCCGGCAATAGGCAAATTACACTGGACCAGAACGGAACCGGGTGAAATTTTGCCCAGTCCGTTATGCCCCAAGTGCAGAGGTTAACAAAGAACTACTGTAAGGCTAGGCTAGAAATTAAGGAACTGCAATACAAGTACATGAATGAACAGTCCAAAGAGTAATATTAACGAAAAGGCAGTGCTTATCCAAACATAATAATAACTTCTTTGAATTGTAGGAAGAAAACTCGGTGAAAATACAGTATTATGATCAAAAACTAGGAACTCTTCTAAACTATACGTAGTAGTCGACTCTCATGGACTCTAACATTTCAGTCATGTGCAGTAGGATGTGTTATGAAATTCCAGGAGTTTCCACTAATTTGCGCAAGAAACTGGGCGAAAAATGAGGGGTTCTGTTTTACCCCGTAGTTCTGTTTTGCCCCGCGTTCCCCTAACTGAAATAAATGGCACAGATACAATTCGAACTGGCTAACTGTTCACCAAATCATTTAACAAAAGGGTTCAAGCAAGTATTTGAACAATTTCAGTCCAGGACAAAAATTGGAATATTTCTAACTAAAAATTCTGTGAACAGGAAACCACGCCCCCTCCCGAAAAAAATAAGATTCTCTTTTCATCGCAGTCCTTAAATGTTTAGCCATTAATGTCATTCTTTGTGAAGACAGCATTGTTTGCAAAAACAACCGGGTATCTTAGTTTGACTCTCGAGGAGGTACCTTCTTTCTCCCCATATATGCACTATCTTGCAAAGTTATATTTACAATCATCGCACAATATTCCACACCAAAATTATGTACAAATTTTTACTCCCAAACAAGTACAAAAACTTTACAAATTGATACAAAAGCCAATGTTGCTAAAATATCTCAGAAATGCAATGAAAATCAAGTGAAATAAAATTGTTACAGGACATTAATTTCCCAAGAAACTGATTTTTACTATCATAGCCTTAACAGTGGCAAAAGCATGTGAAGATGGAAGAAGTTTCTTGATGAAATAATTTGATTGGTATTTATCACGACAATATGAAAATCGTAGTGATAAACACGCACAAACAACGTTGCACAAAAAATAGTTAATCTTCCTCAATTTTTTTATAACATGAACCGTTTGGAAGAATAGCTGAAAAATCTTTCACAAAAAGAGAAAAACAAGATTAGAGGAAACTTAACATTGAGAAAGATCTGCTCTGAACCTGGTACTACAAGTATGATCTTATCTCTCTCTTTTGTTTTTTAAATTTTTTATAAGAGGCGCAAAATGTGAATGTTGAGACAACGGATTCAATTCATGCTCATGTGATGCGCATAAAGTGCGCTGAGCCGATTTAATATCGGAGTCCATTGCACATCTTACAATATAGAGAAGGACATGACATTACAACTCATCGTTTAGTTAGGTCTTAGAACAGTGGCGTAAAGAGGGTAAGTGGCGCATGTTTTATCATCATCAGACGCTTAGTGCAAACGGCACCCTGGGCATTGTATTTTTTTCACCCCATAGTCGTATTTGACTTTAAAAAGGGACATAAATACGAGGATAAGTCATTAAGTCACAAAAGATAAGAAAAAATAAGTTACCATGATAATCACTTGGAAACAATTTTACTTTTCAACAAAATCTCCACCAATGTTGATGCACTTATCCCATCGTTTTATCAGCGCCCTAATTCCAGCTGCATAAAATTCTTTGGGTTGCTGTCTCATCCACAATATGACTTCGTGTTGAACGTCAATTGTGTCATCGTCATCATTTGCAAAGTGTTTGCCTCCAAGATGTTGTATTAGTGGAACAAACAGATGAAAATCGCTTGGTGCTAAGTCTGGTTGGTCAATGCTACAGCAACGTCACCATGTTCAGTGGCGTGGCGTAAGTAAGTGGCAACCGGGGAATAATATGTTTTTTGACGTGAAAACGTCTTTCCACTCGTTACAGTGATAGTCGGTCGAGCTTTCTTGTGTGACAAAGTGCTGTCAGATTTGAATAGCTAATAACTACGAGACTATTAATGCGAAAAGAATGGTTGACCCCAAATCGGATAGATAATATCTGTAAGAGTTTGTCGCATAGTATTTTTTTGCCTGTGACGTCATCGTACCAGTTTAGGTGCATGCGCGGGATTGTATGAATTAGCTTTACGTAAGGTTATAAATAAGTGTAGCATGGAAACGCGATTAGCTAGGAGGTTGATTCTGCTGTCGTTTTAAAGAGATTGAGGAGTATTACTAGGACCCAAAGTGAGACAATAAAAATATTTATCAGAATATAAGTAAAAATCGGTATTAAATTGAAAATTTCAAACTCCGCATGTTTTTGGATTATAGCATGCAGAGTTTTCTTTCGAATTGTACGCAACTTACAGAATACTTGACAATACGCAAAAAAACATTGTATTAAAATTTGAATATTACGGGAAATATGAGCATTTGTAGTAAATAATGTTTTACTGAACATAAGCGAAATGTAGTTCTATATACTGTCAACAGATGGCGCCATGAAAAGCTACTCTAAATAAAACATAAGAAAGGCGCAGTTCGGGTCCGCGCCGTAGATTTTTCGTGAAAACGTCGGATAAAATCATAAAACAAGTGTTTCGGATTAATATGTAATTTAATTATCAATCTCTTTAATACGATATTTACACAGGGTAGTATAATGGTTACAGAATAGATAAATCACAAGCTACCACAAACCCTTGCAAGAGATTTTTTCCAAGTTTTTTCCTAATGTGCTAAAGTTTTGAAGTTTCGTGCACGTTTGTATTCTGGATGGCAAAACGCATTTTAATATTTCAAGAACCTAATTGTCACTTAATTGATTAGTTTAATTAAAATTTTATTCTTTACGAGTCTTGTTACCTGGTGTTATTTTATGATGATGAATTATGAATTAAAACGAAAAATTCTACTTGTTTAGTACATAATTAAAAGTTGTGATTGATATTTATGACGATGAATTACGAATTAAAATGAAAAGATCCTACTTGTTAGTAAACTAATAATAATTGTGATTGATTTTTATGATGATGAATTAGGAACTAAAACAAAAAAATTCTACTTGTCAGGACACTGCTAAAAGTTGTGATTGATATTTATGGTCATGATTTAAAAATTAAGACGAAAAAATTCTACTTGTTAGTACACTAATCAAAGTTGTTTCCAAAAACTATTTTAATTAAACTTATTATGATTCGGGCTACTGTACAATATAAACAAGACACAAACTAGAGAAATTTGATTGGTTTTCAACTATTTGCCACCGCTCATATATTGAGTTCTCTTATGATAACTAGAAGATGTGTGTTTGTCTAGACAGGGTGTTTCTCATATCTGATTGTCACAGATTTACTCTTGAAAATTATAGTAAAAAATCTCATGCCCATTGCCAGAGTGTTTAAGAAATAAAACAATTATAATTTTTAGCACACTTTAGATGTAAATATACAGTAACATTAAAAGTAAACGATAAAGGCCCGGAATTCTATCAACTAAACAGCTTCATTATAAACAACATTCTTTGTGAAATATCTGCTGTCGTTTAACAATACACCTTGTTATGTGGATGTTTTCATTCTTACTTTAACATTGCTGGAATCCCGCCTCTTCATAACGCAACATAAAGAATCAACATTAATAAAAAAGAAGCGAAACTGCTGAACTCAGCTCATTGACCTTTACTACAATCCGGCAGCATAAAAACCAAACCCACTATAGACGCCTATGGGGAGTGTTTTCGATACCAATACTTGGCGATATTTTGCTTTTTTTTTGGCGAGAAATGCTTTGTAAAGTTTTTCTATTTCGACGACGACCGAGAGTCCCAATTCTGTTATAAGGATGTAAACATTTCTAATTTGTAGTTTTTTTGTGTGTATGTATGCGACATAAAGTAGAATGAATTCCTTCTTGAGTGTCTTCAAGTTGAAAATAATTTGTTATTGGTTGTTAATTGCAAATAAAGATGGAAGGTTTTCAAAACACGATGAAGAAAAAATTAGTTTCGCGCCAATCAAATTAAACACTGAAACCCTAGCGGGCACAATGATCAACTTGGCGTGGTAAAAGACATTCCCATAGGCGCCTATAGTGGGATTGGTTTTTATGCAATCCGGCATGAATATGGTAACGGTTAGAAGATAAATTTACGATACCATAACTAAAGCCTATATATCCGTCAATTTATACATAATAAAATGGCAACGGATGTAAGGATCAGCAGCGCAGTTGTCAAGACATTACACTTCAATCCCGAAGTTGCGGGCTAGTTCCTCGTTTAATTTAATTTTGTACCTAAAAAGCCTGTCTTGATTGTTTGACGCAAAAAACTGAAATTGTGATTTGCGCGTCCGATAATGACGCAGACCAAAGAGGCGGAGATATTTAAAACTCCGCCCTAAGTTCCAGACATCTCTGGGTTTTTATATTATAGATATAGAAAAAAAGCACAAACAATATATCCCACGAAATCATTGATAAGATATAAAATATGGTTTAAGTTTGAGTGAAATATTTACTAACTCGGTGCTAAGAATTTTTTTGCTTAAACATCATTTACTTCCTTTCATCTCAGTTGCTTTAAAGCAGACAGCACCGGATTTAAAGTAGGAATAACTATGACCGAGAAAACAGACACATGGAAACAAGAAGAGGAAACTCTTCAAAGTATTTCTCCATGAAAAAACATCAACTGTGAAATTAAATTATGTGATTAAAATAATTTTAAATTTTCATTTATAAGTCATATAAAGCATTATTTCGTATTTATCTCTTGTAGCGCTTAACCCCTTAACTGGTTTGCGCGTACGTCGTACGTGCATGGAATTATCGCAATTTTAAATTTATACGGTAAAACAAAGTCATTCACAGACTACATGGGATCCTTAAGCGTTTCAACTTTCCTTTAGGTTCTCAATTGAATTAAAATGACAACGCATTCTCCAAATAGAAGGTGTCATCTAATTAGATAGATCAGAAAACACTCCAGTTAGGGGGTTAAAGTAAATATTAAAATGCAAATAAGATCAGTATAAGTTACGAAACGAAAGGCATAAAAACGTTTCTGTTTGTGTGTGTGTGAACATTCATTCCTTACTAAATCTATATATTATATATAAAAAAAGTCACTCCCTGACTCATCACCGAATCTCTGAAACCACTGGGACTATAAACTTGAAATTCGGTAGTTTGTTGCTTCTTGGATAGTAGTTTCTCACTAAGAAAGGATTTTTCGAAATTTTAATCAGAACATTAATTAATTAAAAATTACCTTAAATTCAGAACATATTATTGCAGAAAATCCATTTTAACATCTTAAAGTTCAAAAAATTAGCTTTTCTATGATACCAATTTCATTTCCATGCAACATTCTGTTTAATTTTATTAATATGTCTAAATAGTTCCATTCCCTAAAAATTCCCGTTTTTCTTTCTTCTGTTTTGTTTTTTCGAATATAGATGGCGCCATGGTACTAGTGTTTCTTTAAAAAATTTGCTGATTCCTTTTTTTAAAAGAAAGGTAGCGTGAGATTGTGATAGCGTGAGGACATTTTTTTCTCTTTTTTTTGCTCTATTCTGGCCATGGGGTAAGTTTATTTTTTATGATGGCTACTTTTAAAAGGTAGATGGCTAATATTTTTTAAATCAATCTTATTAGCGTTTTTATGTTTGTGTTTGCAGAAGGTTAATATTTTTAAATCAATCTTATTAGCGCTTTCATATTGTTGTTCCTCTTTCTTTTAAAATAATGCTTTTTGATGTACAGATCTCATTTGTCTTTTGTTGGGAAATTTTGGGCTAAGAGAAGCTATATTTGGCGTAATGCAAGCTTCTTACAGAAAAATTTCCCAATTATTATCTTGAATAAAGACCTTAGCCCCTAAAAAAATGGACTCGAATGGATTCCTTGTTTGTTTTCTGGTTGTTTTTTCGATTCCCTCTGAATTTATCTCTGTTTTTTTTACTTTCTTTGAATGATATTTATTTCCGTTGTTTAATTTTAATTAATTTTTGAAAATGTTTTTCAAACACAATTTCTGACAATGCTTTTATTGTTCTTAAGTGCACGAATTTCGTCTTTCTTCTCTGTTCTTTCGCGAATACTTTCTAATTCTTTTACATATATGTCTACATACTGATTTTATGGAATAATTTCAGTTTTTTTTTATTTTTGCAAATTCTGGTTCTCAAAATCCTCTTAGCCCGGACAATAAAGTTGAATATTCTAAATTAATCTACTAAGTTAACTAAACCTACAATTATGGATGTATATTGTAGTGACTCATGGATTATAAATCCCTTCAGAATATAGTTAATTATAATATTTTGTATAGAAGAAATTTTTCACATTATAGCTATTAGAAGGAAAAGTTTTTTATCCAGAGCAATAAGGTAGCAATAGTGTATTACTACGCGGAAGAAGTTTCGGGCATCAGCTAATATATGATATTTGGAACGAAGACAAAGCATCGTTTTCGTTATAACCAGTTATAATTTTTTTTTCTGTCGAGGTTAAAGTATAAGTGTTTCAGATGAATTCAAATGTTCATAACTAAATACACCTCTCAATAAAGCCGGAGTATTTGAGATAATATTCAATTTTTATGTCATCTTAATTTTGCAAAAACTAATTGAGATGAGTCACAGTGGGATAACAGGTGGGCAAGGGGGCGCCCCTCTTAGAGGGCGCTGTGGAGACAAAATAGTAGTGCGTTTTTGTCAATTTTACAAATGAAATACAAAGAGGAATGCGAAATAGCCGGATTAAGCCCTGTAGGGGCCCTTAGGCAATACAAGGATCGGGGGCCCCTTTCCCCCCAACTCCCCAAATTATCCAATTTTTTTATCAATTTAAATTTAAGGGGACACATTACCCAAAAATGGCCAAAACAATTCATTGCTCTTATCGTTCTACTTACTATATCAAAATTTCAAATTTGCACCTTTAATATTTCAGAAGTTATTTAGTTTTTTATTTCCGATGACTAATGAAACACATCCACCCGGGGGACACCGTGAGTTCGCGGAGGAGAGGCTGCCGTATAAGTAAGCAAGCTCTCGTCACCCCGATGGCACAATAATGGTGGTGTGGCTCTTTGGGCCCACTTCCGAATAAGGGTCGTACCCCGGTAATGTCCAAAATTGTCCCACCTTTTTTTATCTATAATAATTGATAAAAAAAATTACTTTTGAAATACAGATAATGTTTGGAATATATTTATTGAACATTGAAGATTCCCTTTCAATCTCATATTTGTTTCGAAATTCATTTTCTTTCTCTAGAAATTTAAAGAAAATCATTGCCAATAAAGGGCATGATTTTAAAAATTATTTTCAATAACTTTGACCAAATTCTCAATGGTACTGCAATTTTTTTCAAAAGTAAGAGGGCATGAAATATCCAATAAAGCAATTTTTTTAATAAAATACCTTATATAAGTTTATGAAAAAAAAATCTTGAAGTAGGTGGGACAGACGGTGTCCCACCGCCCCTCAAAGGGTTAAGAATCAAATTAATATAACTACCAAAGTCATGTAATCAATTTATATATCCCAGGCGTCACTCTTAGGGAGCTCTGTGGAGACAAAATATTAATGCGTTAATGTCCATTTTACAAATAAAATATGAAGAGGGGTGAGAAATAGTATTACCATGCCCCATTTACCTCTTTTGAGCCACTGAGAGTTGAAAAAATCACATTATGTAGAGAGGGGGTTTGGCATAAGTCACGGCGACCTGCCTACTCGAAAGAGTGTAAGGCCTGTAGGGCCGCCGGTGAGAGAACTAATCTATCAGCATTTATTTTGAATTTTCACAAGCTTACAATCAGCGTGAACATGGGAGGAACTTGCTTACAAAATGTATGTAGTTTTTTACAATAAAAAAATAACATATGAAAATTACAAGAAACACGAAACAAGACTCGAAACTGTGCAGTTAAAAAACACTCACAACATATATACAAATCCCTGTGGGGAAATTTATCTTCTTCTTATCAGTTTATACAGCGATAGCAAAATAACGCAAATCTTTAAATAAGCAAGTTGTCACCGAGAGCCAAAACCGCACCAAAGATCGGGACCGAAATATATATCTTACCAAAAAAATGAATAATAAGTAAATACAATAAGTTTCATAGATAAATACTACGAATACAAAAATTTATACAATACCACAATAAAGAGAAAAAAAGGATAGTGGGCCGCCTATTTTAACCTCCAATGCAAGTGTCGTCTACATGCAGTGTCGTAGTGGCTGAGAAGCAAGGGGGATTATGGAGAGACGGGGTGCCCGTCTTAGAGTACAATGGAGGCAAAACATAGGTGTGTATTTGTCACTTTTTAACACGTTAGTCGCCATCATTGTTGCCTGAGATTCGAACCATTTATCTAATTAGATTTCCCCCTATCTCTGCCATCTCATTACATTAGAGAAGGGGTCCTCTTATTAGACTTTAGGTATGAATCGTATTTGATTCATTGGGCGATTAACGCGTTAAGAAAAATGTTATGAAGTGGCGAAAATATAGTACTATTAAGAAAATCATCCTGTGGGTGTACAGTGAAAGCAGTCTAACCAGCAGCACAGTTCCACTTGAAGCACAAGTATCACGAAAAGAACAGCATTTACTCAATTAGAAACACAAACAGACAGCAAATCACTAATAATAACAGTAATAGCACGAAGAATAGTGCTGAGCGTCTAACAGCTGACCAACTTGCAATGCGAGCAAGACTCCAAAGAGATTATTTTCCCTCGTTTGCATCTCCGCATTTATAAACTATATCGACGAGGCGTGACGTCACACAGAATTATCTAGAACAATCTCTGTATTTCCCTTTCTAATGGAGATAGGAAGATAATTCTAGTATATTCGAGGACTTTCATTTTTTCGCCAAATGGCCGCCAATGTCGAAGGAATATTACCTAGGCTTCCCTTGGTATACAATTAAGAACCCCTGTAAATGCCTCTTTTCAACCATGAAACTTACATATTAGGGAAACGGCATTATAATTTCGTAACAATATTATACCCGGAACGACGCCACTGATAAGTCATAGT
>BGPR01020034.1:9846-28392 GCA_013235015.1 Araneus ventricosus
TTTTTTGTTACTTTGAAGAAAATTCCGCTTTTGTCTTTTTTTCTCTCAAAATTCCGTGTTTTTTTTTTTTTACACCACAAAAATTTGCTTTTTCTTCCGAAAATTCCGCTTTCACACAAAGAAAAGAAACCTTCCTATCTTCCGTTTTCGAAAGAAAATTCTGGGAAAATATGCTCGATCGTGCAGCTTAACTCCACCAGCTAGGAAACTAGCTGATTCATCTACTGACGAATCAACATTATATCAGCAAGCTCTACAAGGATGAACATTCCAACATTCAATGCCATTCAAAGTATTAAATACCACCTTTTTGCAGAAAACAAAACCTCTGTGGCATATTTTGCAAATAAAAAAAAAAAAATTTTTTGCATGAACATGTTGGAAACTTAAGGTCATCGTGTAAGGCGTACCAAGATGAAGAAATAAAAAAATGGAACAAAATCAAATAAATAAACTACATAAAAAAAGAAACTCCTGTCAAATGAGGCAGCTAAAAAGCTGTGTGCAAATGCAACAAAAAAGCAGAGAATAAGACATAAATAAAAAAAATAAAACATGATTTACCTAGGCATTCTAGAGATAGTGTAGTCCCGACAACTATGCCAATTAAACAGAGAGATACTAATGAAGAATATGCAAAAACTTTAGCCTCTACTGAAAATAAACTTGCAGAGGATGCAAACACATACTTTATTGAGGAAAAATCTGTCAAAGATAGGAGGCCTCCAAAACAAGGGGTGAAGCGTGTTAATGGAGATCTGTTACCAACAAAAGCCACACAATTAAAAAAACGAAAGAAAACCACTTCTTTAACAATTAAGGAAATGTTTCAAATAGCAATAGTGCTAAATGAATCTGTCATTGTAACTGTACAATATCTCGACCCCTCTTGCTTTATAAGGTGCAAAATCATTGTGCTGTTACTTTTGCAAAAATTTATAGAAATAAAACAGAAATCAGTATATGATATGTTATTATAATTTATAAAGAGCTAATACACTTTACACAATTGCATGAAGCAAAAGAAATTATTTGTCCTTATTTTTATTTATTTTTTGAGCTAACTTTTATCAAAAGGCTATTAAATATAATTTTTCTCAGACTTTTGTTGGGTGTATGTTGAATCGCAGTGATGTACAGGTGGTAAATATGTTTTAATGTCTAATTTTGTATTTTCTGATGCCCCTGATGATGTGTTAAACTTGTTTGTTAACTTTTAATTTGAATGATTTAATATTCTTTTTCCTATTTATACATACTGAATTATAAATAATTAAGTTATTAATTATTATAGTGTAATATTTTCATCATGTTGCGTGTTCTGATGTTTTACTTCTTAAAAAGGTCTTTTGCGTATAAATTATGGTACAAATTTTTTGCTCGCGTATGATTTCAGTCTTTTTGCTTTTTTGCCAATCTCATCCCTGTAAATAGTAAAAATCACTTCATGTAAATTGTAAGCGCTCCAGATAAATTTTATATAAATAATTCCCCTCTTTTCAGCATTCTTTGCCCTGCCCCTTAATTTTTTTTTTTTTTTTTTTTTTTCCCATACTCCATTACAACTCCTTCAAACATTCCCTCCTACGGGCTCGGTAGCATATCTTTCTTCCATCATTGCACCTCGAATTCGGGCCGCGCATGAAGTTAGCCTTCGTCAGTGTCAACAAATACTTCATCTTTCCCCCCTCTTTTTTGTATACCTAAAAGGAAATATTAGATTTTAATTCTTCTAATACTCTCATTTAGCTTTTTCTTATTTTATTTAATACTATTTTCTCAGTAATTTTTAAACATTTTTTTTTTTTTTTTAAGTTATAAAATACTCTCATCAAGTAAATTTTTTTCAAATTTTATAAAAATTTTTCCACAATGTTAATATCGGCGATTAATTAAGCCTAATAGATAGCTTTAGAATAGTTTGTTGTTTTGTTATGCACAGAATAATTATTCAAGATTTGGTTTTTTTTCTTTCATGCATTTCAATTCAAATTTTTTTTATTATTTATAAATGGGTGTTTTTAGTGACTAGATTTTAAATGGTTATCATGAATTTAGTTTTGCGTTTCACAAAATGTAGTGAATTCTCTTTTTTTTTTTTTTTTTTACAGAAAGAACTTTATTTAGTTATTTTGAGTTTTAATTAGTTTTAACATATAAATTATTTTTAGCTGAGAAATTTAATTACTGTACTTCAAAATTTCATTACTTATTATCTTTTCCATGCTTTAAAGAATATTTTCACTTAATAACACTTAAATATGAGGGATTAACTCAAAGTTCATTATATACAAAAACATCCTGTACATTTTCGTTTTGTGTATAAAGAATTAAAATTCAGTTATACTAACTAACCTGTTCACTGTTTGTGTTTTTAAATTCATTTCTTTGTCCTTATTGCAATTATTGCTTTCAACTTACAAAAATTGAAATGTTGAATATGTTAGTCTTAATTGCCTTATTAGTATTAATAAAAGACTGACGAACCAGCTGGTTGCCGTAGGCGTCTAGTCTAAAATAATATTTTTAACACATTGACTGCTGATCCTGGGCTAGCATGTGATGTGGCGTCATCGCCAAGGAGCCGATCATGCGCTGCCACGGGAAACGCTACGTTTCAATATTTATTCTCCAGTTACGTTTGGGTATGCTGGTGTTGGCGTGGAATAAAGGTTAGAAACTAGTTGTAAATTTATGTGGTTTCAAATTTTTTATTTACTGAAAATATAATATGAGTTGTTTATTTCTTATAGCAAGTTAGTCGGCATATGGGTACAACCTACTCTTGTGTCACGGCATTAACTATCAACACAGCTTCACATGACTGGCAGTCAATGTGTTAAGTTATTCTATTGCCTTGAATAAGAGAACATCACTGGTATAAATGTGAAAAGAATTTTATAAGTATGGTGTTAACAATTTCAAAATTTACAGAAATTAGTTTGTTGAGAAATCGCAAGGAATCACATGCCTGTTTTTTAGGATATAGTATGGCTATTTTTAATCTATGTTATTGGTGCGATATTTAAGTTCAATTAAGTAACTTTAGGAAGTGTGCCTATTAGATCAGTTTCATCCAACAGAAGTTTAGTATTTTAGATGTATATTGCCACAAAATAGGAACTAAGTAAAAAAATGAAAAAAACATCTGTATGTACTGCAGAAACTGCATTTGTACTCTAAAGATTATCACATAACATTCTTGTTTTTCTCTTAACTTTTCTAAAAATGCATTTATATTTCTCATATTCAGCTTTCAGACAAGCATTTAAAATGCAGCCAATGTTCATACATGTATACAGTTTGATCCTTTATTTGAAAACTTCACTTAAATTGTGTGATCTCAATGAAACTAAAGATGTTCTACATCTGATAAAGCAGCTTATTGCAATTTTTTATAATATAATCATTTTTTTCCTAGCAGGTATGTAACTGTATGTGACAGTTTCATTCTGCATTTAAAATTGTATGGTTTTATTTCTTTTATAGTTAGGCCTTAGAATGAATGTTTTAAATTGAAATTTTGTAGTACCTTAATATCTACATGCTTAGTACAATTATGAGTTATTATAGTATAAAGAATAATCAGTCTTATAAAAGTATTGTATCAGAATAAATAAGAATATTAACCCTCTGACTGTGTAATATTTTTAAATCATTCTTTAGATGCAACGTTTACATAAGTATTCAAATACCATTCAGCCAAGTGAGTTGTTATTTATATGCAAAGCTTTATTAGTATAAATGATCCAACACTATAAAAGCAAATAAATGCATTAGCCTGTGAAAATCGTAGGATACAGCAGAAATAGACTTGCTTCCAGCCTGCTGAAATCGCGGGATATGCAGTCAAAGAGTTAATACCAGGGTTGTCAATTTTTTTTTTTTTTTCAAAAAAATCGATTTGATTTAAATAAGATTTTTTTAAATTTTAAATCAAGATTTTTTTTATTTTAATGATTTTTTAAACTATATATATATATATTTATTTAACATTTGTATATTAGACAATGAGCCCTACAGTCATAGAATTATATATAACAACATACCAGTCATTAAAAGCTATACTTTCTTTTAAAAAAATATATAAATTAAAAAAATTTAATTCAAACAAGTAACAACTGTTTAAAAAATATTTGTGCGTGCACGCACACATACAAACATTGCCTTTTATAAGTATAGATCATAGTTTAAATTGCACTATGTAGATGTTTGTATTTCTTTTGGAACATTTATATGTATTATTTAATTATCTTACATTTGAACATTATTGCAATATAAAAACTTCGTTGTCCTCAACACTATTTAGTTTTCTCCACCATTAAAATGAAACTTGCTGTATTTTACTATGTTCTTTCTTTGTGAACATGATCCTTTCACAATATTTAGTTTATTTTATAAAAAGGGAGCATCTCATACTTTGCATTTTATTGTGTTGTACATTAGAGATTTATTTAAAATCTAATTTGCTTTTGTTCTCAAAAATAAAGATATGGAAGTACTCTAGTTACATGAATTCAATGAAATATTTTTTTATGTTCTATATATTCTTTCTTTAAATATACATTTAAAAATATTTTAAAATCACTATTTATACACGAACAATTTTATTTCATTAAAGCAGATTAACTTGATATTTAAAATAAAATTATTTAAATCGCCGCAACCCTGGTTAATACATCTAATGTATAATACTTTAAAATATATCAAATTAAGATTTCTTTATTTGAAGTTGGCTGATTAATACAAATGTTTAAAATAAGCTATTGAATAACTTATAGGACAAGAAATATGTCTAGCTTTTACTTTTTATATTACTTAAACTGTAATTCATAGCTGTTTTACTTGGTTATTTCATAGGAATATTGAGCACTAATCTGTTACAGAGTGGGGGAAAATTTTTAAAAATTGAAATCTGTCAACTTTTGTAATAAATAAATGTATTTTAATTTTGTTTTAGGTTTTTGCTGCTGGTGGAATTGGAAGTATCGTGAGAGTGTTAACTGATAAGAAACGTGTTTGATAGTGGCATATTTCATCAGTGATGAGGAATTTTCTGTGAACTTCATTTTTAAACAGATGGTGTTTTATGTCAATTTTTTTGTTAATTTATGTTTTTGAATATCCATATTTTTTATTAAAGTAATGTATAAAGAAAATGTAATAATATGTATAAATGATGTTTATTTTGTTGTGTTTGATAGAAAACGTTTTTTCACATTGTAATGAAAAGTTTAAATACATTCTTATTATCTTATCATGTAACAGTTAAACCTATTATTATTTGTAAAAAAATAAAAATATTTGCACAAATGGGAAGATGCTTATTAATTTTAGTTCATATGAAATTATTTTTCCAATAATCATTGCGATATGGCAGCCAAAGTGAAGAATTTCTGAAGCAGAAATTCAGAATTGTTTGAAATTCGTTTTTTTTCCAGAGCAATAATATGTTTTTCTCACATGCAAATAATACCTTTGAACTATAAATGTTGAATCTATATAACAATGATCTGAGATTCTGGTTGTAATGAAAATATACATGATATCGAACATGGAATTCATTATTTTTAATAAAAACAATTTAAAAGTAAAGCAAGCTGAAAATGTAATGCTAAAAAACTAATCAATTTTTCTTAAATTTTGTTGTAGGTCATGATAGGTATACATAAATTTTCAATCACAAAGAATTCTCTCAGAATGCAGAGTTAAAAAGAGAGAGAAGGTTTCAGTTAATAGATGAAACTGTTGTTCACAAAATTAGGAAGTGCTAAATTGATTAGTAATATTCAGTATCGTCATATGCCTGACAGAAAAACCCAATGGTAAACTGAATCCTTGTATTTTTTAGAAATTTTTATCTGTAAATTTAAAATGTATATTGCTATTCATTATTTTAACATATTGAGCATATGAATTACTAGCAGTACGCGCACGGCGTTGCCCGTGGGATCGGGATTTCAACAAAATAAAAAAAAGCCCACATACAATTGCATAAATGAAAGTTTTAAAAACTAAATCAAAACAGAAATATATATATATTATTGAGTTGGTCCGTCTCCTTTTCCTCTCGACCGAGTACCGTTAAATCCAAATAATGTTAAAAAATTACAATGTGATATTTATTACACCGCGAGCAAAGTATGAAAGCCAAAGAAATAAGTTAAGATACGCTTAAAAATAATAATCGAAGTCATGGAGTAAATACATCATCTCCTCGCAGAACACGAAAGTAATGACGTCACCCTGGCCCTTCAGCCAATGAAATTGTCCGCAACGTTCCGGAGACTGTCGTGGGCGGAAGCTTCGCTAGAGGAAACATATCGTTCAACTACCAGGAAAAAATTAATTTTAAAAAAACTAAAAAAGATATTTTAACCATTCTCGTTTTAAATCCGACAGAACCGTTGCAGTTATAAGCTGAAAAAAATTGAAAATAATAGTGTTATTAGAAAGTCGGATGCAACAAATTTAAAAACAAAACCAACATTTAGGTGCAAAACTGACTGATTTTTAAAAAATTCTCAAAATTCAGTAATTTAAGATAGAAATTCAAAACTAACTTCATTAGAACGGAAATCGCGTGCTCTTTCCGATGGTCTATCTATTTTTGTCGTACAATTATTTGAAACCATTCTAATGAGAAATTAGTGCGAAAAATCAACCAAAACAACACAAAACATTAAATAAAAAAAATTCTAGATTAAAATTTAAAATTTCGGCTTCGAGGTGCACTCAGTCACCATTACGACTATCTGTGTGCCAAATTTCATGGCTGTAAGTGCGATAGATTCGTCTGGACATCGCAGACAAACACACACACACACAAACATTGCCTTTTATAAGTATAGATACACAAGTTTGGATAGATTTCTATTCTAAAATATAGGGTGTCTACTCTAAACATGACATAAGTATTAATTTCTAAACCTTTAGAGATAAACATATACTTCCAATTGGAAAAATGCTTTAAATAACTTAAAGAATTATGTTTTATGTAGTTTGAATCAATAAATGTACTGCTGAAGAAATTAAGAAGTCTAAATTTTTATACAGTCCCTGATGGTGTAAGTTATGTTTAGTAAAATATGCTCGACACACTAACATTTGAAACAAAACGAAGTTCCACTCTTTTGTGACTAAAACTGGTTGAGTTATGAAACTCTGAATTTCATCAATTTTGACAATCAGTGGCCACCACATCCACCAATTAGCAAGTGCTAATTGGAAGATCTTACTCGAGGTGCTTGTTGAAATGGTCTAAAATCATCAAAAGTAGTCATATTCATAACTCGGACAGTTTTAGTCGCAGAAGAGTGAAACTTTTTTATTTCAAATGTTAGTGTGTCAAGAATATTTTACTAAATATTATTAATAGGACTGTGAGACTATAAAAGTTTAGACTTCATAATTTTTTTACCAGTGCATTTATTGACTCAAACAACATGAATTACAATTCTTTGCATCAATTAAAGCATTTTCCAACTGGAAATTTATGCCTATCTCTAACGGTTTAGAAATTGGCTATTGCGCCATGATTCAAGTGGACACCCTGTAAATTATGTCCAGAAGCAGCAAAATAATATCTTGATTTATGTATAGAAGTATTGCAGAAAAATATTAGAAAGCTAATGAATAAATGGCTTCAGGGTCAGTGTTTGCCTTTGAGAATAACACATTCTTTTTATAAATTAAAGAATTTCAAATATTTTGAATTAATATTTTAATGGCATCAATATTTTGAATTGATGACTGTAAATCACTCTGGCAGTTTGTTTATTAACTGGTTTCAAAGCTGAAACTAGTGAAAATAAATAAGGTCACAGGGTTTCTTTTTTTTTTCCCACCCTTTTTGACTTAGACAGTATGTGAAAAATAAACATAAAAGATAAAAACAGCAGAAATGTACAAAATAGTGAATCTGATTATTTTTACACCATTCTTCCTCAATTCACATCATATTTTGACAATGTGTTAGACTTTATATTAGTCTGGTGAAAATGTAATATATGAAAATATAATTATTATAAATCTGTTATAATCATCCAATGGCTTTGACATCTGAAATATTGTTGCATATGATTTTAACTTGGTAATCTTTGAAATTCGTGATAGCATTTAAATCCATTTATAATGCTGTCTGAAAATAATCCAGTAGCATAAGGTGAATAGTGTATGTGAATTTAAACTAGTATTCAAGCAAAGGAAAGGCAATAAAATTATCCATACCCTTGAATTCAACACTTGCAGAACTCCCAAAAATGTGTTTATGGAATGTGCAGTGAATTATGCTTATTTTTTTAAATTATATTATACAGGCGGCCTTATTCACTATCCATGGTTAAACCATGATCAGCTGTTAAATGATGGTTCTGCCATGATAATGCGAAAGCTAACCGAGATGTGTCCCAAATGTATACCGTAGTGGGTTGCTATTTTGGCATGGTATCTCAATTTCTCGGTTGTTGACGATTTTTTAAATTACCATCAGCCTTCGAGCCAAACGAATTTCTCGTCAACTCGCCAATTAGGGTATACATCCAGCCTATCATTTCGGTCAGCGTTCGCTTGTTCGTGTAAATTCCAATGTAACTGCTGATCATGGTTTAACCATGGATGGTGAATAAGGCCAAGGGTGATTAAGTAAAAAAACGTGGCTAAACTTGAAGGGTAGGTCAGGCATACGATAAGCATCCAAAATCACATGGGTGTACAAACGCCATCTAGAGGCAGCAGATGGTATTGAAAATAATACAGCGCTGGCCAAAATTGTGGACACTTTTTGAAATTAGCACAGTTTTTCAAATATCTCCTCGATCTTCGACCATATAAAGAATAGGTTTTAACTCGTAATTTACATTGAAGATTCAGTTACGAGGACATTTAGGGGACCGACCAGAAATTGATGAAGGCAAAAAGGGATTTTGGCTCGCCCTGCTTCACGGAGAGCCGATAATGGTTTACAACTTTCATCAATTTTTTTGTATGGTGTGCGCAATATTTACATGCATTTTTGCAAAAATAGCACGAATATTATGGAAAATATAAAGGTTTCTCTAAAAAATCCCATACTTTTCTGCATTATTTTTTCTTATAACTTTTAGTTTTCAACCAAATTGTATGAAACTTACAGAATATGTGACAATATGTTAGAGAAGCATTGTATTAAAATTTAAAGTAAATAATTTTTTACAGCACATGTGTGAAACATAGCATAATTTTTCTTTCATCATTTCAAAGATAGATATATAGGGAAACTTGTATAAAAATTTTAGTTAAATACACTTAATATACAGAAAGATGTCAGTATTTTGGCTAGCACTGTATTTTAAATGTCATCTGCTGCCTCCAGATGGCGCTTGCATACTGATGTTCCTATGATTTTGGATGCTCGTCTTATGCCTGACCTACCTTTAAAGTGTGGCCACGTTTTTTTTTTTTTTTAATCACCCTATATACCAAGTGAATCTGTAATTTAATGGAAGCTTCTTTTCCACAGCAGGGAAAAATTAGAAACTCGTATGCATTTCGAAAAAATGATTTGTCCACTTTAGAGCAATTGTTACAATTTTGAGCTATAGCTTGTTAGTTAGGAAATTATATTTGATTGACTCTCGTTTTTGTTCCTTCATCAAGTGAATTCTGAAAAATAAGTTCACTGTAGCAATTTTGTTGTTTCTTAAGCAATCTGAAATCCTCACTGATTTTCTTTGAATAATGATTTTAATTTAATTTGGAAGTTTGCTAGAGAATCTTCTTTATTATCTGTAATATTTGGTTGTTTAAAAATGAAAGATGGGAAAATATTTTCATCCATCTATATGCAATCTATGTTGTGCTTTCCCTATCTAAGACCATGAGAAGTATACTTACCACCAAATTCATTATTTTTTTTAAGTTTATGGTAAGCTATTTTACCACCTCCTGATTAGAGCTGCTATATCTTATTAACTTTAGGAAACCATAAAAAATATTGATGAACATTTTGACTGCATAATGTGGTTTTAAAAACCATTGCAAGAGATAATGTTTTCTTTAGATTACAAATGATAGAAAAAGGGTGATAATGTTCTTATGGGAAAAATTATAGTGCTAGTAGGTACTTAATTATCTTTACAAGCTCTGGAATACCGATAGTACTAGACAGAATACATGTTGTTATGAAGCAAAACTCATTAGACCTTTGAGTGTTTTTTAAACTATTTTTTGTTTGAGTGTCATCAAACTGAAATCATTGGAAACTTTCACTGAATAACATTTATATAGTAATATGTGTATGTTTCTTAAATTGTCCGATGTGAGAACTGTATATCTATATAAATAAATATTTTAAGATTATTAAACTTTGGGTTTATTAAGTTGATATTGAGTTACACAGGTGATATAAAATAAATTGAAATTTATGAGCAGTGTGATTATAACTCGAGAAATAAAATCTAAATGAGAAAAGCTAACATTTATCTGTGTTTTGTGAAACTGAGTCGACTAAGGGATAAATTTTACATTAAGTGAAAATATCAAAGTGTGTCTTTTATAAAGATATTCCATGGCAAATACACAGAAAAATGCAATGGGCAGCATTTTAAGGCAAAATAATTAAGCTTTGGGTCAGAGAGGAGTTTTGTTTCGACAGTGCAAAATAACTTGTATCTTGAAAACACTTCGTTCTGTTGTATAAAGACAGTTCCAAAATTAATGTTAAATATGCATTTACCAATACACATACTGAAAGTTTCCTGACAATACCAATATCATTTTGTGCGCCTTCTTTCTTGAAGGATGAAATACTGATTTATTTAGTAAAGGGTTTCTGTCATACTTCAAGCTCCTTCATAAAACTTTGCTGGCTCCTTACTTTACATTATGATAAAAAGTTTTAGGTACAGAGAGAGAGAGAGAATTAGTTGTTCTTCTGCATTCTCGATTAAAATAGCACATGAAAAGAGGAAATATTGTTCTCCTTTGGCAGAATTCTATGTAAAGAAAATTTTATATCTACTCTGTGTTTGGATGCTCTACGTAAGGGCAAATTAAGCACTCAACTTGGGATCAGTATGGTTTTGAATAATATATTTGGAGGAAGAATGCCACCAATTGTTTTAAGTTAATATCAGTACGAAGTAGCAGGAGAGCAATAAATGTTAACCCATTAATGCCTAGCATTCTGCTTTAGGGAAGCTTCTAAAAATGCATCGTAAACTCACAGAAATTATTTTTTCAACACAAATTTTGTGAAAAAAGTATTTTTAAATATGTGCTTCTTTTATATTCAGTTGATGACAGCACATATTAAGCTTTCGGGTGATAATGTAGCCTTTTTATTTTCAAGCGAGACTCGGAAAGTAGTTTTTTTGCAATGTGAAGAAGAAAAGAGTAAGTTTGCTAAATTATTTAACTTGCATTTAACAAATATATCAGTAAATACAATTGTAAGAATAGGTTTTCTTATTGGAATTTCACAAAATTTTAAATTTTCCTAAGTTTTTCAGCATTAATAAGACTTTGTCTAAATACGAACACCAGGCTTAGGAGTGCAATAAAACGTAAATTTTTTCAGGCAGGATTTTTTTAGTATTTTCCCAGTTGATTTTCAGGACATGTAATATTAGTATACGAAGTATTATTGAAAAAATGCAACTTGGGCATCAATGGGTTAAGAGATTTTACCTTTATCTCATTCTTAATGCTACATCAAGCCACATAAATGGCAATTCCAGATTACATTCTCCTTCTATAAAAATGGGCCTTGCACAACACACCAAATTTTCACTGCTAATCTTAAAGTCCTGATTTTCTACAAAGCTATCTCCAATAAATAGGTGTGGCTTCTCTTGATTGCCGTCTGAGCTGCATGGTTGAGAAATTGATTTTTATCATATAATGAATTGTGACCCTTTGGCCAAATTTAATTTTTTACCTGTTGACAACCTTACGGTTGGTTGGTTTGGGTTTAATGGAACAAGGGCCAATTTGGCTATACTGCGCCATCTGTGTTGGTCAGAAATAGGGGTAGGAAAACCACATTAGAAATATGTTTTTCCTACCCCTATCCTTGCAGGCATATTTTATAAATTATTGTATCCCTTAATAAGACAACCAAGGATGATGGGTTTACAACAGACAAAAAGCATTAAACATCAAATTTAAGCTATATTAATTATTTTAGGCAAAAAAGTATGGCTAAAATGTACAAGTTTAAGAAAATATTTTTAAAAAATACATATGTTTTTTGAAAGTACACACTCGAGTTACTTCATAATTTATTTAAAAAAAAAAAAAAACATGAACACAAAGTAATTTCTAAATCGCATGAACAGTCTCTATACTATGTATTATTCAGATCTTTTTAGTATAGTTTAAAGAATATAACCATTTTTGTATTTCATTCTATATCTTTTACTATATTTAAAAGGAAATAAAAATGACTTTTATTTTTTGATTAAATGATCAAACAGTTGCAACAAAGTTCAGATTATTTTAAAATTATGATACACTTCTGGTTTAAGTGAATTAATTTCATTACCTGATTTTATGATTAAATATCAAGCCTCCAGAATAATTATTTTTTCCTTAACATAAACAGATTATAGATATCAATAAAGACATAATATTGGAGTAGAAATAAACATTTGCTTCTACCTCCTTTTTTCTACCTGGTTCCTACGTCATTTCAAAATATAAGTGAATATGAGGGCTAAAATATATATTGTGATGAATCTTCATATATTTCACAAAATAGAAAAATAATGTATACAAAAAAATAGTAAATAGCTTAATCAATTTTTTTTTTTTTTGAATAAATATACTGCAGAAACAAGTTTTAAGAAAAAAATATGATAAAAATGCCAAAATTAATATTGGTTTGAACTAGTGTTTTGAAAAGCAGAATGGAATAGAGCACATTATTAATAGATTTTTGTTTTTGTTCTAGACCACTTACTATTATTATTACTTATCTATAGATTAACGACATAGATACAACCAATCTCATAACAAGCAAAAACGAATGCTTTCTTTCAGTTCTCTAGCATTATAGAATACCATTTCAAAAGAGTAATTATTCCTCAAAACTGGTATATTAATCAAACAAATTCAAAAATTAGTTCTTTTTTATTATATTTAGAAAGAAAAGGACAAATTTCTGATTGCTCAAAAAAGAAAAAATTAAAATTTTGAATACTAAAAAACACAGGTGAAGAAAAAAAATCCAGTACCATATATTACATTTTAATATATATTAATAAAGAAACCCTTTTGTAACATGTTATTGTATCCTCTTATAATTGAAGATTTTCCCCCTTTCCCTGTTGCATTTATATGGTATGCTGAAGAAATAAAAATTTGTTTGACAGTTTGCAACTATTTATTTTTCTTTAATAATCCTCCAGAAAACAAGGTCCGATTTTTCAGTATCAGTTGTTAGACTCATCAAAACTCTCAAAAATTAAAACCTGTGGGCAGGAAAAAAAAAACATTATTTAAGTATCTCAACTTTCTTAATGAATGGGGCAAATATCTTATATTCTTATGAAATTTCTTCTGAAAAGCTCTTTATCTCTGTAGAAACAAGTCCCAGGATGTATGCATTTCAGTATTCAGCTATAGCGAAAGCAAAGAGTTCTGTATCTGAAATCACAAATAGTCTAAAGGAATGCATGACAATAGAGAATTGTGATGTAGGGAAAAGCATATCCACAGAGGCTTTCATTGGTGATACACACATTATACAAGCTAGACCTTGCTTAGTACATTATTCTGTATTTTTTTTTTTTTTTTTTTTTGTTATTGCAGTTGATGATGCTTTGTTAACTCTTTTTCCCATTTTTAACTTTTAATAAGGAACAACTGTTATTACAATACTTCGTATAAAAGGTTATTGCCTTTTTTTAGCAAAAATGTGAAAATCATGATAGCAAAAGCTATGTCCAGTCGAAGCTTCAGATATAAAAATTTTTGTTTTAAAGGTCTATGGAAATAGCCAAGGGAATGTTTATATAAGGGTCCTCCCAAATCATCTACATTTATAACCATAACAGAAAAAGATTCAGCTGGCTGGGGACCCCTGGCACCAAAGTTCTTGCATGCTGTCTGAAAATGCCACGTATTTCTCTACATTGTGACTCATCAACTATCAAATGATCCTTGTAAAAATAAATATATTTTATAATTTCATTTAAATTAACTATTATTATGTTCTTATTAATGACTGCTATAATTTTTTATTATTAATATCAGAATAATTCATCTTCTTTTAGAAAATTAATATGATTTTAACTCATTTATTAGAAACAACATATCTAAATTTACATGCCTATACATTTAATATTTTCACGATTCATTCTAAAAAGCAAATGTATTATATCTTCTTTTTAGCAAAATTCAATGGGGTGCATTCAACCGAAGCAGTGCTTCAATAAGCAATTTGTTTTCTCAGATGCAGTCTAATTGTATGTTACAATTTCCTTACTCTGGAAACTTTTAGAAACACGATTGCTTTGATTTCACGATGAGTGAAAACACGTTTCGTATTGAACCGCTGTTCTCTTCAGTGATTTGGGCTTTCTAGTCAAACGTAGGTGCAATGCAAAAAAGAGTGTTAAAAGTAAGCAGAGGATTAGTGCTTCATCTGCGGCAGGATGTCATTTTCCTATTGGTTCCGCTGATTACATAATATAGTTCCTAGCTTATACCGATCACGTGACTTTTCGGAGCGACTCCGTATTTTTGCTTCCCTGCGGATGATGAGTACAATGTAAAAATGCATGTTTAAAGTGAGCATCTGATGCATGCTTCATCTGGCAAGTCGCCAGAAATTCCGTTCAGTTCATACGAATTACATCATATTTTCATTCACACTGATCACATGACTTTTCAGAGCAGATGTAGAGTATGCAAAAATAAGGAGAAAAAATTAGAAATGAAATTTTTCGCTATTAATTACTCATTTATGAACAGCATTGCTTCCTGTTATTTCTTGTGTGTCAAATGGTTTGTGTGCTATTTTATTTTAGCGCTTCTTCGTATTTCTATTGTTGTGTTAAGCCTTTTTGGGGATAATTCATTAAGATGTCTACTTGCTTAGTAACAGATCTTTTAAAAAGACCATTTTAAACATGGACTTTTTCAGAAAAGCAAGATATTATAAGACTTGGTACACCAACACCAGAACTTCCCCTGCTAATTTTTAAATCTAAATTATGCACTCGTCACTTTTAGGCAAGCTGTTATGAAAAATATCAATGGTTTGCAGGTAGCAGTGAATTAAACTCACTATTTTGTTGGAATTGTCTTACTTAGTTTTGCATTAGATGTGAGAACAAAGAGGAACCGATATAGTGAATAAAATCTCAGACTTAAGTTCATACATTGTTTCCTGGGGGAAATTTGAGATTCAAAAACTATTTTTGCTTTAATTGTGCTTAGAAAAATGATATTTCAATTTGGGAAAACAGTGGTCCAATTTGGGCAGCCAGTTTCCTTAACTGAGCCATTGACAAAATTTTTAAGTTGTTGTTTTTCTTACTTTAATTGTATTTCATAAAAAAATTAATTACATTGTTTAGAAGATAAACTGAAAAAAGCAAATTTTAATTAAAATCACTTCTTTATCATTGTACAGTGAAAAATTGTCCAAATGCAACCTTCCCCTATTATATATTTATAAAATTTTTATGAATAGTATTGGGTATTATGTTTACTAAGAACCCGACTGCTTCAGTAGCTTTTGGAACCACCGCAAGCCACTGGCAAAATTATTTTGGATATTAACAATGAACAAATTTTGATTTCAGATTTCATGGAGCAACAGTCAGCAAGTTGGCTATACTGCATGAAGCATGTATTTACTTTTCACTAAGGTTAAATAGTATCAATTTCATTAAAGACAAAAATCAAAGAATTCCTGAGCATTTAAAAGATTATCAAAGCAATACTATTAAAAGTAATCCCTGACAAAACAGTAATAACAGCTAAAAAGCCAATGTTAGAACTTTAATAAGGAATAAAATCGTATGAATTTTAAAAATGTGAAAAGATGAACATGTGGGTCTCTACCAAGCAATACTGCAAATGAAACTATCATTGTCTGGAATTGAATGCAAGCAATGGAGATTCAATCAGAATACCAAAAATTATTATGCCACAGTTACAATGTGGACACATATTCCTCAGATAATAAATATCAATATGTAAATTTCGCGAGTTTAATTTGCAGACAAATTAAAAATCATGTCACTGAACAAATAATTCTTGCATTACTGAAACATTCAAAATAAGTTTTAAAACTCAAAAAAGGAATTATTTTAATATTTGGTGCACAAATGTCATACCAATATAATCAAAACATTTCGGCATTTTATTCGATCATTCTTCCTCCCTCAAACAAGAAACTAAAATTTAAAATAATACTATAGTATAATTTCAAAAAAAATATGCTTTCTCTCTATATTTTCAAATGTATATATAATAAATAACAAAATTTCATAACACAATAATATTGTATAAGTGTAATTTTATATAAAAAAAATTAATGGCCATTTTCAAGCATGTAAATTCAAAGAACTTTAAGAATCCAAGTTTAAGTAACTACATAGTTAAGTAACTAAGAAGTAAATTATTATTAGAAATAATAATTCATGAAATACAAGTAAATAAGTTTTACCCCATGCTCAAATGAAATTTGGAAAAATAGGATAACATAAGATTTCACTTTTAAAAGATATTTCCAATTTTTGAAATAATCCATGTTTGTAGAACATGATATCAAACAATAAACTTTAAAATTCATATATACTATAGTTTTAAAACAAATATATATATATGTGTGTGTGTGTAATAATCTCACTTAGTTTTTCTTTGAATTCTAGTATTATATATTTTGGGGTCTTGGTGTGTTCCGGAATCGCTTTTCTTGGACTCCAGTTTCGTTCTGTTTCCCGCGCTGGAGGTGTGTTGGGTCTCTCGTTTCGGCATGTTTATTACTAAAAGAATATTTTAATCATTTCCACACGCACACAAATCGCGAAATCAGCGACTCCTTGACGCCATGCATCTTCCCTAAAACGCTTACGTAATTTATTAAAAATAGCCAATATTCCCATCACTTTGATCATGTGTTATATTGTTATTCCCTTATCTGAGAGAATCGGGGATTTTCTGTACACTTTTACTTAAAACTTTAACTAAGATGTTGGTATGTCCACCACTCTCCAAAATATTTTTATAATAAAGCAAATTGGTTAACAACTCGGCTGTTTTATGACTGCAACAACAAAAACATTTTATATATATTATAAATGAGCCTACATATAATATAAACTGTAAATATAAAAATAAATACTAGATTAATGAACACCAGAGAATTCGAAAAAGAAGTAGTTTTATTATTTCAGCTTATCATGAAATTTTATGCCAAAACTTTTTACTGTACTCTCTACAAAAAATTTTGAAGTTGAAATTTATCAAATGATTTTTTAATAAATTAAAATAAGAAAATTTAATAAATAAGTAGTATTAATTTTAACTATTTCTTGAAACAATTACAGGATTTACTTTAAAGTTTATAGGCTTTACACAACTTTTCAGTTTTATTAAAAATAACAATATCAAGCAATTTTTAAATGAATTTACAATATTGGATGATTTTTTAATACTTTATTCTGAGCCATGAAATAAAACCAGTCATTTATGATTGTTCTTTTATTCCTTATTCACATTTGCCAGAAATATTATAGAAAACACAAATTTAATAAGTAAGAATCTTAAGTATAAAAACAAATCTTCAATGTGAAATACATATAGAATTTTTAGCTTAAGACAAATTTTTATGGAAAGCGTAGTGGCTTTTTTTTTTCTGCTTAAAAACACACAAAATATTAATATCTAAAAATAAATTTTTACTATGTATATTTGAATCTGCAACAGTAAATGATAAAGCAGTTTTAAGAACTACATAACTGACAGGCAAAAATTTCTAAACAGGAATGATAAATTGAAAATTTACAAGAAAATTAATTAAATATATATCATAAAAAGAGATTCTCAATTGCATATGAAATTGATACAATAAAGAATTTTCTATAAGGTAAAATAGTGCTTAGTAATACACATTGAAAAAGCTCAAGCTTGCCATGAATATTTCCAGAGAGTAAGATCTTTGCCCTTTGTCGAAAGATGGCAAATTCTGGAAATTACTCAGTTTGTAAAAGAGAAAGGTAAATATGGCTATTGCATATCAGTTTTACACTCGCTGGGTCTTTAATGACTATCAGATGCTTGTGAATAAATACTTGCACTTTGCATAAATTAAGAAGAATCTCTAACCTCAGAGAAACACAAAATAATTATTACTATTTCTTTTTCCTGTTTTGATCTTTGTCTAAAGATTTATGAATCATTCTTTGCAACACATTCCTCAGTTTGTAAATGACATCGGCTGTTAGGCAACTGATTTATACACACTACTCCCAAATAAATAGCAGATGATGGCTTTGAAAAAAGTAGTCACATTTCACTTCGATTTAGAAGCTCCAGAGGCAGCAGAAGTTA